>PVIR01004656.1:0-43912 GCA_004026965.1 Petromus typicus
CTGCCCTCCCAGGACAGAGAGAATGAATCTGCTGTTTGAGGTCACTGAGTTCGTGCTACTTGGTCAGAGCAGCCAGATACCAACACGGGACCCAGGAGAAAGGCGTTGGAAAGGTCATCAGATGATGTCACAGGTGTGATCACTGCAGCTTCATTTATAGGGACCCTGAGGGGCCAAAGCCACATGTCCCCACCAGGAGACGGGTGGACACCCTGCACACACCCGTACTGTGGAACACCATGCTCCAACGGGTGGCTCAGAGAGGCCTTTTTCCCTCGTGTGGTGCTGGGGATTGAACCCAGGTCCTTCGCACTGAGCTCTATCCTCAGCCTTTTTTAAATTTTGTATTCTGAGACAGGGTCTCGCCGAGTCCCCACATTGCCCAAGCTGAGCTCAAACTTGTGATCCTCCTGCCTCAGCCTCCCAGAAGGCTGAGATTACCTCTTTCGAGGAGCTAGTGGCTGCCTCATTGGAGCCGCCTAATGTGCGCATCTGCTCCACAAATGTTTTCTGAAGGAAGCCTTCGGAGCCACTGCCATGTGACATCCCCCCTTGAGCAAAGTGGGCAGTGTCAGGTGTGCTGTCCCTGCCTGGGTAAGTTTCTCAGCTCCTTGTTCACGCAGCTTTGCCAATTTATGAACACCTGCATGGAGACCATTTCTACTCCACTCCTTGGCTGAGCGCAGAAACAGGTGTCTTCATGCTCTGCTAAAAGCTTCTTCATACCTCAGTCTGACCCAAGCTTCAACTTCTTGGGTGACCCTGATTGGATGAATTCATTACTATGCCCCACCCTCTGATCCCCTAATTGGCTAAAATATAGAGGTGTGGTCCACCGAGGGCCAGTCGGGACCAGAAGGCGTGATTCTGAGCCTGTGTCTGAGCCAATGAGGATACTGACATCATCTCTGTTGGCGAATTGGGACCCGAAGCCTGTTGCTCCAGAAGCGGGTGGGGACTGCTGTCTCCCAGTGAATGCACAGTGTTGGGGCCGGCTGCAGGAGGACTGTGGTTTTCTTGGCCAGGCATTCCCCATGTGGGAGCAAAGGTCTTTATGGGGACCACGCAGTGATCTCGGGAGGTGGTCTCGGCTCGCACCCTGCAGTGACGGGCACTCACTATCTACCACGCTGAGCAGGCGTGGGTGCTGCGGAGCTGCCTGGCGGGACGTCTTCGCTCCCTGGCCGGGACGCGCTTACGGCCCCTCTCCTCCTGCAGTCAGCTGGCCTCCGGGGCCCCTCAGCCGCAGTCCCGTCCTGCACGAGGTCTCTGCCTTTTCTGCTTCAATGAGAGTCACGCGAGGCAACGCAGGCCGCGGCTGTGTGCTCAGCACCTGCCCCGGGTGCACGCCCGTCCCTGCCTCTCCCTTCCTGTCTGTCCATCCCGACTCCTGTGCTCAGTGGAGATTCCTGCGGCTATCAAGGGGGATGGTGCATACAGACACAGGCGAGGTGAGATAAAGAATTTCACAGGGGACAGTGGAGACCCCGGGAACTATTAGCTTGGTCTTAGCAGAGCACCTTGGTGAGCACCAGGAGGGCAGAGCTGGGCGGTGGCCGCGCTGCGGTACGTCGAGCACAGGAAGGCAGGGTGTGCGTGGTGTGGGGAGAGCGGGTCCAGTTGGTGTCGGTGTGTCGGGGACAGGCGGCCTCCTGGGACCCGGGCTGTGACAGCCTCCGGCGGGGTGACTCTGGACGGGTGCTGGGTCCTCACAGGACCTTAGTTTTCCAAAGCACAAAGTGGCAGGAAGTACTGGTGTCCACACTTGGGAAGGTGGTGGCGCAGATCAGCTGGGCAGCGCCCCCAGCCGCCCTGCACGTCCCAGCAGCCACTTCCGGCGCCCAGGAGACCAAGAAGCCACAGGGCGAAGACCCTGCATGCAGATGGCCTGGGGTCACTCTGTGAAGCTTCATTCTTCTCCTCTGAGAGAAACATGGAGGTGGTGGGAAGTGTGAGGCCCGGTGGTGCCAGCTGCACCCAGCCAGGCTAGTGCCCGGGGTCCCTGGAGCCCACCGAGCCACTGGCCGCCTGCCTCTCACCCTGAGCCGCCTCCGCTCACACCGTACTCTGCTGCATCGGCAAGGCCGGCCTGAGGGTGGAACCCACCCTTAGGGTGCACCCTGAGCTGGCCCCGGAGCCAGCCTCAGCTTCCCCGCCTTGGAACCCGCATAGCCACCTCCTGCATCAGCCTGAGCCCTGACACCCTCCTTGGCTCCCACGTCCTGTCTCTTCTGCGCCCCATCCATGGCCAGCCCTGGGCTCCAACACCCACCTCCAAGCTGCCTAGAGCATCGGCCTGTCTGGGGGCCTCCCAGGTCCCTCCCCACCATGGCCGCAGGGAACTTGTAACAATTACGTTAGATCCCTCAGGAGGCTGAGGCAGGAGAATCCAAGCTTGAGCCCAAAGTGGGCTTAGCGATTTAGGGAGCCTCTGTCTCAAAACAAAAGATTAAAAATGAAGGTAAGAGATGTAGCTCAGTGCAAAGGCCTTTGGTTTCATCTCCAGTTTGGGGAAAAGGGGCAATTAGCTCATGTCTCTCACTTCAAAGGCTCAGATAAAGATGCCCACTTCTTCCCTAAACCCACGGATGTCCTGTGCCACCTGCCCTCTTGGGCCCCTCCTTCACCGCCTTCTCGCCGTAGCTTCCCTTCCGAGCCACAGGTGCACCTGCTCCCTGCCTCAGGGCCTTTGCATCTGCTCCAGGGCCTGCCACCTTCCCGTCCACTTGGTCTCCTCCAGTGCGGGCAGGCTCACTCCTTCCCGCATCGCACACGTCACCTGCCTGGAGAGAGAGGGGCCAAGCCACCAAGGGCCACGAACACGGAGCTGAGCACCTGTCCTGTCCCACAGGTCTCAGGGCCCCAGAAAGGCAGGCGCCTCTGCACTGCGGGGCTGGAGGCTGCTCCGGCCTTGGGGGTGGGACTCAAAACTCTCTTCCCAGCATCCTGCCCTGTGACTTTCAGGAAGGCTCAGACCTCCAGACACCCACATCCTGAGGTTAAATTTTAATGGCCCCCTGGTAAATATTTGATGCACTGCTTTACGAGGACAGCCGGTTCTACATTAAATGCCACGAAAAGCCCCAGCTGCCGTCCTCTGCGCCACAGGAGCCAAGTCTCCGGCCTCCTGCCAGGGAGTGTTCAAAGAGACTCTGCACCACCGTCCGCTGGTCAGCTGTCCATTAGCTGTGCAGAAGGTCAGCAAGTTTAAAATGGAAAAATGGAAAAGCCTGCAGCTCCCAAGGGCCAACAGCAGGTCGGGTAAGGGTGGACACAGACGTCCCCTCACCCGTCCCTTAGACATAGGCCCTGTGGCTCTGGCTGTGACAGAGGGGGCAGCAGGAGGAGGCCCTCCCAGAGAGGGAGAAGGCTGGGAAGGGGAGTGGGCTTGCAGGGTTCTGAGGGGTGAGCAGGAGCTCGCTGAGGGCTGAGGAACCCAGGAGGATGGGACCTAGGCGACATCTCCAGGTGACAGGGTCTGAACGATCCATGTCCCTCCTTGGCCAGGAGTCTGGCCTTGGAAAGATGTGCCCTCTGCCTGCCCACATCCCTGGCCTCCTGGCCCTGGCACCCTGACTCTGTGGCCTGTCATTCGGGCACTGCCCTGGCCCCAATGCCTTGTCCCCCCCTGGTCTGCGGGATGGAAGTGATGCACCGCCCTGTGAACCCCAAGTTGCACACCCCCAGGCAGTGCACACACACCTAAGCTGCACACCACACCCTCCCTGTCCCACCAGGCTCCACACCAGGGAGGAGCCGCCTCCCTGGGCTGTGTCCACCGCCCCTCTGGCCTGTCGGCCCACCAGACTCAGCCCCGTCCCTCTCACTTCCTGCTCACCTGTGACCTACCACTAGGTAGGTAGACCTACCACCTAGCCACTCGGGACCCAAATGCCCCTCCCAACTCTGCCCTGGTGCCCCCGGAACCCCACACAGCGCCCACCACGCTGTGCCCACAGGCTCCCTGCCTCCAGGGCTGCAGGCAGCTCTGCCCACGACACTCGGGCTCCGTCCCACCCACCTGACACCGTCCCTGTGACACTGTAGACTAGGAGACAAGCTTCCCCGTCTCGAAGCTGTTTCTAGGAGCCCTGAGAGACAGGCCTTCGACTGACTAACGGCCCTCGGAAGGTGGAATGTGCGCAGCGCTCCATTACTCGACTGATCGATCCAGCCATGTCTGCACGGAGCCCCGAGAGCGACAAACCTGCGGCTCTTGGAAACACAAGCCATGGCGATGGTGGACAGAGACTCAGCAGGGAGCGAGGGAGGGACTCGGGGCCCTCCTAGGAGCAGGCCCCCCCAGGGCCCGCTGACCCGGGCGTTGCTGCAGGAGCTGAGCTGAAGGCCAGAGAGGCCATCGCAGGCCTGGAGATGTCCTTCAGCAACATGGGCAGAGACTGGGCCAAGTCCGAGACCCTTCGATGCCAGGCCCTGGAGCGCTGGCGGTGGAGGAACGGAGGACATATGCCAGCCTGCAGGTAGCTGTCCAGCCCGACCTCAGGCCCCACGCTGGCTGCCTCTGTCCCCTGAACCCAGACACCTGCAACAGCCCTACGGGGTAACCGAGTCGAGGACAGGACAGTCTGTACTAGCAGGGACCCCGTCCCCATGTGGACAATGGTGAGAGGTGGGTGGCTTATGAGCCCTCCCTCCGTCCCTGCCATCCCATCCCCTGGCACCTCCGTGGAGATGCTTTGCTTCTGGCACTCAGAGAGGTGCCACAGTTCACCCAAGGTCACACAGCGGGGCAGCCTAGAGCCTTGGTCACAGGGCCTGGCTGAATGATTCCCGTGCCATCTGTGAAGCAGTCTGGAGACAGCTCTGGAGAAAGCCCCAGAGTGCCAGGCTGTGCTAGGGGGCATGGGTGAGCAGGCACCTACACCCACCATCCCTTTGTATGGCTATGCTCGGGAACAAATATTTCAGCAGTTACAGAGGCTAGAGCGTCCCTGAGGGCAGAAAGGGGTGGGAAGGTGGCCAAGATGGATTCCCTCTCCTGGTCACACCCTGTACCCCAGCTAGAAGCCCCAGAACTCAATTTGGGGGGGCCATGACAACCACATTTCTGTCTTGAGCTGCAGTTTGCAGTGACTATGCAAACTCTGGTCACAGAGCATAGAGCGACACCCTCTCCAGGCCCAGTTTTCCAGGGGCTTTTGTGGAAATGTCTCTGTTAATTACCAAAGTGCACTGACGTCTTTATTTCCAGGGATCACTGTGTTGGGGGAATTTTAATCAAGGGTCCAGCCATGGAGCTGGGTGGGATGCCATGATCCCTGCCCAGCCTTGGGTGTGCAATCTCTGGCTGGATGCACGTTGCCAGCCTGACAGGGTGTTGCCAGGGACAGACTGGCCATGTTGCCCAGCTCCAGTGGGTCTAGTTCCCCTGCTCCACTTTCCGAGGCGGGCCCCAGCCCCCCAGGTCTCTCCGACCTGGTGCTCAGACGCCTCGGCGTCGCTGTAGGAGGCCGGGCTGGGGCCTGCACCGCCTGCGGAGTGATTCCCCAGAGCCACTCCAAGGTGCATCCGCCCTCGGCCGGACACATTGATTTTTCCGAGCAGTGTAAGTGGAGGTTCTCAGGATTTTTTTCGACTCACTGGACAGGGCTCTTTGGGGACAGCGCTCTGCCTTTCGAGTCCCTGCACTTAATGCAGAGCAGGGGCCCTGACGCTGACCTTCACTAAGCGCTTGTCAGGTAAAAGGACACACTGGGCATCTGGCGGCAGAGCGCAAGGACAGAGGAGGAGCGGGAGGGCCAGCGAGCTGGCAGAGGGGTGAGTACTGCTTCCTGCCTCTGTTCTTGCAGTTTCCTGAGCCAGCAAAAGGCCCTCCTGGAGCCACCGTGGCCTTTGCCCCAGGTGCCAGCTGCCTGTCGGTTGTTCTCTGTTCACAGCTGAACGACGGGCAGGCGAGGGTAACGCGTCAGCAGAAAAGCCCCAAGTCAGGGCCGGGGCAGACGCGGACTCGCCTGTTCTCGGGGGTTGGAGCCCGTGTGGGACAGGAACCGAACGCCGCAGTACGTGGGTGGGCTGCATTTTGCTGCCAGTTTCTGGGGCACAAACGCTGCCGAGGGGCGCTGAGCCGGGGAGAGACGTGGCAGTTCCAGAGATGTCCCAGGGCGGACGCAACAGACGCCAGGAACCCAAGAGCACCACGGGGTGAGCGTCCCAAAGTGGCGAGGGAGCAGGGAGCTGGGCACACTGACCACGGCGCACCCGTCACCCTGGATTTCAGTGTAAGGTTTTGTGACGTGTTTTTAGGGATGTCTGTGTTGTATCGCACTGGGTTCCCCACATCCTGCTATGCCTACGCTCAGCACCAGTGAGCATGGTAAGGACAAATGGGACCCCAAAGCCCGAGACAACAGGGCCTCGGGCAAGTCTGAGTTTTCTAAAGCAGCGACTTGATTTAAAGTCAATTGAAAAGCTATTAAGTAAATAGTACAAGAGAGGAACAAGGACAAGAGCGGCCAGGACCCAGGCTGGGGAAGGAAAGCTGCTTTGTGGAAAGGACTGTCATTAGCAGCTGTCTGCGGGGCACAGAGAAATACAGGGGACGCTCACAAGAGAGGAAACAATTAATTAACGATGAAAGTCAAGCTTTCAACCTCATGGACAATCAGGGAGACTCCAGCTGGACAGATGCCCCAAGAGCCTGGCACCGGTACACGTGACGCACAACTGTCACCTCCTAACTCAGGAATCTCCCTGCCTGGAATTGATCGAGAGTCAGTGATTCATTGATCACACCTGTGATCCCAGCGCTGAGGGAGGCTGAGGCAGGAGAATCACAAGTTTGAGTCAAGCCTGGGCAGCTCAGTGAGACTGTCTCAAAGAAGGGGAGGGGGGATGTGGCACCGCGGTAGAGCCCACTGGGTTTGATCCCCAGCCCAACGAAGGAAGAGACAAGCATTTAAAACAGAAAAGTCCAGAACACGTGAAGGTGCGGCTGCCGTCTCTTCCTCTCTCTCTGTCTCCTCCCCGGCCTCTGCTTCCGTTGTCATAGGAAAAAAAACAAGTGCACTGTCAAAATGTCTTGCTGCAGGGAAATGCTAAGTGAATGCCAGCACGTGGGATTCTGTCTATTGGGTAGCTGCTAAAATGATATTTAGAGAGATTAAGTATACTCGCCGGATAATGGCTCAGCTAATGCTAATTGAATAAAATCAGAATGCGAAATTGCGCGCACGTTATTATTAGAACAGAAGCAGTGTATGCCCAGGAAGCCAGACAAATGCGAGGTAGACGTGGTTCTGTGTGGGAATCTGAGTAGCTCTTCTCCCCTCTCCACTTTTTAACCCCACTTGTTAGTAACAGGCTAACAGTGACATCCATGCTCACGGACACAGCTGCCACGCACCGGGCCCTGCGCTGCGCTGCATCCTGTGGGCTGAGACCGCCTGCACCCACTTTCCAGACGGGAATACTGAGCTCTTTGACATGGAAGGTTCATCCCACCATCCCCCCGGGCTCGGAACCTGGAGTGGCTCGCTGCACTGTGCCACGGGTCCCACAGCAGGCTGACAGCAGGAGGCAGGTGGAGGCCAGGTGAACGGACCAGCGCTTCTGAGGCAGGGCTGGTAGGACCAGTGCTGCTGCCATAAGGGGCAGGCCAGGGGTCCTGAAATGGAGCAAACCCAACCAGGCCACACAAAACAGCACCTTCCACCCGCAGGACCCACGAAGCCAGCGCTGAGTTTCAGGCTGCTGCACCCGGGCCAGAGAGGCTTTGGTGTGCACCTGCCTGGAACACGGGCCTTGGGGACACTCGGGGTCCTGCCCATGGGCAGCTGAGACCTGCATGGTAGGAGTCCATGATCCCCGGCTGAGAGCACCAGCACAGGCTGGATTCCCAGCACCAGGCATCTGCGGGGTGGCGCTCCAAGTAAGATGTGTCCTGTGGAGATATGGGGACCTGGGGTGCGCCGATCCTCAGCGTCCAGCGCACTGAGGAGCAGCCTGGCGGACAGAGGAGCCGGGGAGGAGGGCGTGGCCCCAGCCTGACACTGGTGTGCCAGTCGGCTTTCCCTCCCGGGCACCACATGCCTAAGGTTTAATTGGCTCTGAGTTTTCAGAAGGTTCGTCACAGAAGGTTGTGACAGGAAAGCCAGCCAGGAAGCAGGGAGAGGGGAAGGGACCAGCGATGGTCCCTAGGTCGTGCCCCATGACTCCTATTCCACATCCGGATTCCACTGAGAAAGCCAGCGCCTTCCGGATCCGATCACTTCCAGGAAGCATCAGCAGCTGCGCTATCCACATGCTGCCAGCCTCTGGAGGCCACCCTGGACCCCCAATGTCACATCTGTCACTGGATCCCGGCTGGGCTGGCGGATTTGTCACCCGGGTACAGAGGAGGCACTCCCGCCCCGAGGAGGGCAAGCAGTTTGCCTGAGGCTGCAGTTAGGCCAAGGCTGACTCCTACACGAGGAAGTGGAACCACAAGGGGAGCGGCCTCCCAGCCAGCTGGAAGCCCCAGGGCTCCAAAACTCCCAGGGGAAGCCTCCCGGCAGCTGGTGTCAGGCCCAGGAAACCGGACACCGGCCCCTCCCTTTCTAGCTCTCCAGTTTTGGGGAATTTCTCCCTGTTGGCAGAGAGACTGACTGGGCTGTAGTGGAGCTTCTGGGATGGAGCTGAGGGAGTCCTGCCAAGGGCCGGGGGCCTTCGGGTAGAGGAGGAGCGTCCAGTCCAGCTGGCAGAGGCCTGGGGGTGGCACCCAGCTCTGAGCAGCCAGCCCCTGGGAGGCGCCTATCAACCTCTCCCCTCAGGGCCAAGTCGGGCATTTCTCTAGGTCTAAATCACTGAGCTCCGGGGCCAGGGAGGCCTCCTCTGCCTCAGCTCAGCCCCATCGTCCACACCCCCCGACCAGGCTCCTGGGCGCAGCTGGGGGCCCCCAACTTTAGGGGGAGGTTTTGAAGGATGAGTAGGAGTTCGCCAGGGTGGGGTGGAAGAAAAGCATTGTTGGAAGAGAAGTTGGCAAGAGGCTCCCGGGCAGCCAGCTGGCGGGAGGTGCTGGGTGGAGGAGTGGTGTGGGAAGAGGCTGAAGTAGAAGAGGCCTTGGGGACCCGGGGTCAGGCTGGGGTCCCTATTCGCTATGTGGCCGTGGGCGGGTCGCTGGCAGCTCTGGGCCCAGCTCCGCTGTCCGTGAAAGGCAGCTGGTGGAGACTGGGACACTGGGCAGGGGGAACCGAGGCTCTGCTGTGCAGGGAGAGCCCGAGCCAGGGCAGGTGGCCGTCACCTGCAAGCCGCATCACAGAGAGGATGCTGCGCTCCCGGCATACTCGGGAGAGGACGGGGCGGCTGGCAGCTGGGACCGGGCACCGGGCACTTGGGACAGGGACAGTTAGAGAACCATCAGAGCCTAAGTTCACTTTCCAGTAAATGAAGAAAATACCCCAGGGTGTCTGTGAAGTCAAGTGAAGGCACCTGAGTGTCACCACAGCACCCCGGGGTCCCAGGCAGCCCCCTAACTCAGCCTCGGTATAGGCCTTGCTCCCCCCCCCCCCAGCAGCCTGGCCTCCTGCCTCAGTATCCCTGGTGCTCTCCCTGGCCCACTACCTAATACAGCTTGCTCCCCCAGGTTCCTGAAGGAGAAGCAGAGAAGCTGGGAGAACTGGGTTGCCCTTAGCCAAGGGCCAGGACAGGACAGGGACACAGGGGCACGGGCTGGGTACAGAGGGTCTCTCGACACAGGAGGACATTCACAGGCAGCCTTGGCCGGGGCGGCTGAGGCAGCGGGCGGGACTCAGGACGCTCCCTCCGGGGCACACTGGGGCTGGCAGGCAGACAGACACTGGCTGCTGAATGCAAGGTGCCCGTACCACGCCCACATGGCTTCCCAGGCCGGGAGCGGAATGTGCGGGTCCTGCGCGTGTGCACTGTGGGCCTCGGAAGAGCCAGCGTGGGCAAGGCCGTCCCTTAAACTGCACACCCTGGGCTGTGAGCAGCTCACCCGCCTCATGTTTTCTGTGGCTCTCCAACTTTGGGGCCACCAGGCTCCACCCTCAGAGCCTCATGGTCACTAGCACACTAATGTGACACGTTCCGCTACACCCTTCAATTGGTGACTAGTGGACCCCTCAAGAACTAGCTTTGCCGCCTGCCCTGAGGAAAGGCTAGGTGTACATTTGTCAGATGTAGCGGGGCAGTGTCTGGCTCCTGCATGATAAATGTGGCAATTACACAATCAATGAGCACAGGCTGGTTTAAGTGCGTCTTATTAATTATTCAAGCTATTCATTATTGAAAAGGTCATTACCTGAGAGATATTCAAATGAGCATTAGTTGGCTTGGATGCACTTAGGGGATGCAGGAAGGCTCACCGAGCCCCTACCATGAGCCAGGTGTGCAGCTGAAGGCTGGGAATAGCCTAGCCTCTAGGCTCCTTCGGGGGTCAGGGTGGGAAGTGAGGTCAAAGGGGCTGAAGGAGCTGGGAATGGCAGAGCCAGCCTTGGGCCCAGCTGCCGATACCGAGCGTGCGGACTCGAACCTGTGGCCCTTCACACCGTGCAGCAGAAGCTCTCGGAAATCGGGCAGCTGGACTCGGGTGTGACCTCTAGGGAAGGCGCTGCCCAGCCCCAAGTGCCCAGGACTACGAACCCCAACTGGACACCCGGCTGGGGATCCACACCCACTCTGGCCTCTGGGCACAAGGCCACTCCGCCCTTTGGCGCTGGAATCTGGCAGAAAGGACTGGGGACTGCTGTGGAGGAGGAGGCCAGATCTGGACCCTCCTAGCGGGTTTTTTTCTTTTCCCTTGAGCCACGGCTGAACAGAAGAGGAACAACGAATATTTTTATTTTATCACCTCATGCTTAAAAGTCTCACCAGCCACCGATAGACTGATTTGTTTCCTTTGTCGACACCCTAAAAACCTAAAAAGTCATCCAATTTCTCCTTTTGCTCTGCCAGCCAGGAAACTCTACACTCTACCGTATGTTCCGTGCCGGGAATTCTCACACCGGCTCTTGGTGCAGGGGATTGGCAAGCAGGCTTTGCTCCGAACCTCTTTCCACCTCTCCTCCGACTGTCTAGTATGTGCCGCCCCGGGGCAGCTTTACATCCCTCTTGGCCAACAACAAAAAGAGCAAAAAATCAGGGAACCAACCGAAGGCCAGCATCATAGCCTAATCATTGGCATTTTCCAGATTCACCAAGGAAAAGCGCCCCACAGCCTCAGCAGCAAAGGGCAGCCACACTCACCAGGCGGACGAACTCTGGAAGGACATCAGTGGCGGGCTGTGGGATTCTCCCTGCAGCGTGTGCACGGCCTGGGGCGCTGGTGCTTGCGGCAGGGGCCCTGGAGGGGGCTGGGGCTGCGGGGCCGGCTGCCCTGGCCGCGGTGCCCGAGCCGGGTTCCCCCACCGCCGGGGATCCTGCTTCATCCAGCGTCCCTGGATGCCCCAGCGCGCCAGGTACACCTTGCAGATGTCGTAGTTCATGGCCGAGTAATACAGGAGGTCCAGCACCAGCAGCATCAGCACGAAGAAGCCGTAGATCCACACTCCCAGCAGGGCCGTGTAGTTGCTGGGGACAGAGGACAAAGGCTGAGCCAGGGACCGACACCTCCTCTGTAGGGTCAGAGCCTGCAGCCCGGATCTCTCCTGCCCACTCTTCCTCCTGCATCATCTTCCCAGAAGCCACCACCCTGGACCCTGTTGCTGGCATGGACAGGAAGGACCCAGACCCTCCAACCTGCGTGTTGGGGGCGCTCTCCATCTTGGGGTTCCCTCCTTCCAGGGTCCGCTGTGGCTCCCCTGCCTGTAGCCGGAATGACCATGCCCTGTGACTGCACTCCTGCCAAAGCTTTTTGGTGTCAGGACCTGGGGCAGATGCTGCAGGGCTGTTGTCACAGCCATCTCGCACCCGTGTGTCCTGGAACCCAGCAGGTGTTCCCCTCTCCAGACTCAGAACCCCCAAATTCTCCTCCCAGGAGCCCTGGACCCATGGCCTCGGTCAGCCCCTTTGCTCTCCAGCCTCCTACTGTTGGGCCTGGCTGCCCTTGTCCCCAGGCTCCTTCCGGGGGGCTGCCCAGTGGCCATCCCAGGCCGCTCTGCAGTTCTCCGATCCATTCACCCCACATCTCCCCACCTGAGAGCAGCCCTGGAGGCTCTGCGTGCAGACGCTCAGCCATGCAGCTGCCTCCTGCGGAGCCTCCCCGCACGCCTGGCTGCCCTTGAGCGCTGTGCCTTCTCTTCCTCCTCCTCCCCATCGCTGCCCATTAGAGCTCTGGCTTCCGGACGCCCTGGGCCTCCACTAACCAAGCAGGGCCGTGACCCGGTGCCCCCATCCCATGCTGAGTTGGGCTCAGAGCCTCAGGCTGGCTGCATCCAGACCGTGCCGCTGTAGCCTGGGTATCAAGCTCCAACAGACAGGCCTTCGGGACACAGTCTGTGTGGACTGTGGCTTATGAACCACTTGGGTGTGGCCTCTGCTCCCGTGGGTGCTGGAAGGGCACAGCCCTGTCCAGCCGTGTGTGCTGCTGTCCCTACTCCAGCACAGACCCAATGGGAGGATCAGGACGTGTCCTCTGCTCTGTGGCCTGTGAGACCCGAAGTTGCCTCTGTCCCAGGAGAAGCCGGGGTGGCCTGAGCCGACCTGGGCTCAGGTCTGGACCGGTCCAGGCTCGGTGGGACTGTGTGCCTGAGCTCTTGGTTCTGTCCAGCCTTGGCCCGGGGCCAGGATGCAGCCTCACCTTCCCTCCCCCACTGCAGTCCTGGACCCCAGCTCAGGGTCTTGGCCGAGAGCTCAGGTTAAGGCCTCACTGGTGCTGCACAGTGGGAGTCCCAAGGCTTTCCAGCTCTAAGCACCGGAACACGGCGGCCTGAGGGCAAGTGCTCAGCTTAGTACCTGCTCGAGGGAGGCACAACCTCTAATTTCAACTTTGCTCCGTCCTGTGGCCCCATCTCCCACCCACCGCTGCCCGCTGTGACCCTGCAACAGTCACAGAGACTCATTCACACTACAGTGTGAGGGACTGTGGGGCCTCTAGCTGCCTTATTTTAAGGAGACACTACCTCTGGCTGCAGGCTTTGGGTCAGGACTCCTGCCAGGGAGAGGAGGCCAGGAGACCTATTCGGCGAGCTGGGCGGGGCTTGGGGAGAGGGGGTCCCCACTGTCGGAGAACTTGGGCTGCCCTGTCCGCCCCAGCACCCTCTCTCTGGTGCTCCTTGATTTTCCTCTGGTTCCCATGACAGCAGCTCTGGTGGGTGGAGGGCGGGGGGTGGGGTGGGGGAGGCTGGCAGCTGGGTGCAGATGTAGCCCAGCAGGGGGGAGCCCACCAGCAGTAACCGTGGAGATGGGCACAGCGCTCACCGGCTGACTGCATCGTGCAGCTCTGGTGGCTGAGAGGGGCGTGTTCCCGACCCCAGGCCTTTGCCTGAGCTTGGCCGAGATGCCTCCAGCTCCTCCCGGGCTCCGATGGCCCTGGGTTCCTCAGAACACACTGTGGGCTCTGCACCCTGCAGCATGCGCGCCCTTGTGGTCCTAGGACCAAGCCTCGGATGCGGTGATGCCCCCACAGCTACTGCAGCTCCAGGGCTGTGATAAGGGCTCGCTGGAGCTCAGCCAGGGCCTCTGGGTGCTTCAACGACAGCTGATGTGCATCAAGCCAGAGGCGTCTGATCCAGCCGTGCTGACTCGGGAGCTGTGGCCCCACTTCGAAGACAGGAAACAAAAACCAGAGACACCAGGGCTGGGTCTCGGACCCAGGCCCCTGGGAATCTCAGAGAACTTCAAGGGCAGATGAATGCCAACTGTCTGTCTGATCACAGCACTCAGGAGAGGCTGAGACAGGAGGGTCTCAAGTACACAGTAAGGTCCTGTCACAAACAAACAGAAAACTAAACTAAAAGCCAACCACACCTAGGTAGACATCCAGACGGGGTCTCCATATCTGCCTGGCAGGGCCCTCTGTCCCTGCTCACCTCCACCAGAGCTAGGAACAGGGCTCACTTCTCCCGAGCGTCTTGCATGTCACAAAGCAGTTGTGCTTTCGTGCAAGTGTACTACTGGGTCCCCCAGCAGCGCTCTCTGCACCCCATCTCTTGCCCCTGCTGGACTCTGAACTTTGGCGTACAGAGAGAGACCCGGGGTGCTGGGCTTTGTCCCACTCAGCTGAGAGCTTTTGAAATTTCTACAATTTAACTACAAATATGTGACTGGGGGACAAGCTCCACCTGAAGCCTGTCCCTGTGGTATGTGTTGTCAATGACGCAAGATGAAAGCCAGGCTGCCGTGGGGGCAAAGCCACCCCGGTGAGGACTGGGGTATTTTGGGAGCTGAGTCAGATTCTTCGGTGTTTCCTAAGCAATAAACACAACCTCTCCGAGCAGCGATCTCGCTGTGTGACTCCCGGGAGCAAGGGCAGCAGCAGCCAGGGTGTGAGGCGGGGCGGAGGTCCCGGCCCCTGGCCCTGACCCATGCTGCAGGGGCAGGAGGAAGGTGCGAGGCCATCAGATCAGAGAGGCTGGGTGCAAGGTGGCCTGGTGCTGGTTTGGGGGGAGGGTGTGGGGCAAGTGGTAACCATGGTAACCAAGGGGCCAGGAAACCAGCCCCTCAAACCCAAATCCCAACTTGCCAAGCACTCTCTCTGTGACTGTGGGAAGCTGAGCCTCAGTTTCCCCACCTGTGAAATGAGGATGACTAAGCGCTTTCTTCTGAGATGTGCAAGAGAGCACTGGCCGATGTGATTAAGACGCGGATCAGTCGCTCAGTGCTATTCAGCCCAGAGAAGCAGAGCCCCTGGCTTAAGGTCACACAGCAGGAGGGCCAGTGCGACCTGTGGAGGGTTAGGGATGCGAAATCTTTGACTATCGGCCTCTGGCAGAAAGAATTGCAGTAGGGCTCCCCTCCCATTCCTCCTAAACACAGGGCTGGCCATGTGACAGCCAGAGGGGGGTCCAGGACACACCCAGGAGCAATGTGGACAGCAGGCTGGCCTTTGTGTCTCCAGCTCTTGGGGCGCTGGGGGTGCTGGCGACTTTGGCACATGTGCCTGGAGGACTTGGGCAACTGTCCCCATGCTGCTGTGTCCTCTGTGGCCCCAGGTGGCTTCTCCCCCTCTCTGGTCTCTGCCTGGGTGAGTGTGTGGCTCAGGTGAGGCCTGGGTGGAGGCTTGACGACCCAGCAACTCACCCGCTCTGCCTGCAGCTCTGAGGCTTTGCGCCCGGCCACAGGCTGGCTTCGCCCCTGGGGACCCACGCAGGACCTCAGAGCAGGCTCTGCCTTCACAGACACCTGCTCTTGTCCTGGGGCCCCGCCACCCTGAGCAGGCACCTCAGAAATGCTGACCACACTCTCAGGTGTGCTCGGAGGCTGTGCCAGCCTGGACAGAGCCTCCCTGAGACGTGTGCCCTCGAGCCCAGTGCTGAATTACTGCTCCCTGTCTGATCCCTGAAGCTGGTGCCTGGCGCTGTGGTGGGAAGACTTGGAGTGCACGTCCCCTACAGGGCCACCCGGCCTCCCTGCCTGGCAGGAAGTGGGCATTGGCCAGGGTGGGGGCCTGGCGATGTGCCACTTCTCCTGCTGCCTCTCCCCACCACCAGGCAGCCAGAACCAACCCAAACTGTTCTGTTCTTCTGGAAAAACACAAATAAATAAGGCATCGGAGTTCTTGGTTCTGTTACTGCCGCCTCCAGCGGATTCCCCAGTGAGGTGGGGGCAGGAGCTTGCACCAGTCCTGGAGCCCCACCGGGGTCTCCCCTGGCCCAGGGTCCCCAGGATGTGCCACAGGTGGGCGCTCAGCTGCCTGGCTAAGGGGACACCAGATGTGACGCCGTCCCGGCCTTGGGCAGGTCCTGCCTCTCTGTGGCAGAGCAGGGTGCGGAGTCCCTCAGCCTCCACTCTGGTCCTCCCCAGGGGTGTGGGCCGAACGCCTCACTGGCTTATGCGCTCCATGCCCAGAAGGATCCATGCCACAGAGAGGCCTGGTCCCAAGGGCAGGACAAGCACCGAGCAGGTGGCCCTGCACAGGTCTGAGGGCTCCTAGACCTCCCCTGTCACAGGGTGCATCACCTGCCGGATGCCCCGCCTGGGTGCAGCTCCGTGGGCCATGCGCTCCTTCCCCCCGCGGGCTCCAAATCCCAGCAGCTGGCAGCCATTCTGGCCCAGGACCCTCACGTCTCCTGCTCAGGGTCCATGGACTAAAGCCAGCCTCGAGTCCTCCCCTGGTCCCCACGGCCCTGGGGACAGACCCCCATGGTCTCCGCCCTACTCGGCCAAAGGGGACTCCGCCCACAGCACCCTTCACCTGGGCCCTGTACCTTGGGCATGTTTGGTGGCACCTCCCCAGGGGCACAGCAGCAGTGTCCAGGAAGGCCTGGGAAGTCTGGAACTGGCACCTCTCCGAAACCCGCAGCACCCAGTGACACGGGGAAAGGAAACAAGACAGAACCTCGACAGGGCCCCAGGCTCAGCCGGTGACTCTGCACCCCATGTCCAGGAACATCAGGAGACACTCGGTGGGGGAGGAGGTGCTCCTGGTAGCAAGGGTGGGGAGCAAGGTCACCGCTCCACCTCCCACGGTGCACAGGACCTCAGAGGCCAGCAGGCGCTGTGCAGGTGGCCTTGCCCGGAGCCTGTCCCTAGATCTGTCACCTAGATCTGCCTCCATGGCGGATGCTGCAGAACTAACACAGGGATTCTCCTAGACCCCGGGCTCACCCCGTGGCCCTGCGGGCCCTTCATCCTACAGCAGCCTATGCTCCAGCCTCATCTTCCCCGCTGTGAAGTGGGTGCGGGACAGGGTGGCCCTGCCCTCGGGTCATGAGGAAGACAGCGTGAGCGCCCAGCCCCACCATCGAGCGTCAGGGCCACAGCCTTGAGTTAGAGCCTCTGTCACCCATCACCATGTTCCCGGGTCCCCAGAAGGTGCTCGCCGGCCCAGGCTCAGGAGGACTTCTCCCCGGGCTGGATCCCAGGCCTGCCGTGAGGACAGGGCTTGCTGAGCGACTTCACACACAGAACTATTCTGAGGCTGAGCAGATGGCAGGATATTCAGGGGAAACACCGTAGATCTGAGGAAGGCGGGCTGGAGCTGGCTGGGGAGGAAAGGGAGGCTCACGGTGGTCTGGCCCTCCTGCCCGGCCCGGGGAGCGGAAGCACCTGCCCCGGAGGGAGCAGCAGAGCCCGCCCAACACCAGACAGTGAGATCTGGGCGCGGACCCACGGCTCCCAGCAGTGGCGCCACCTCTTCAACAGTCACTCAACAGACACTCCCCTCATACCCATTGCTCCTTCCAGGAGAAAACATATCCGCTCCCGCAGGAAGCCACCTGCTTCCTGGGATAAAGTGTGAGGTACCCGTTAAAATAGCAGGAAGAGAAAAAGTCTGACCGGAAAAGACCGAACAAGAAAGGAAGAACACAGAGGAAAGCGGAAAGGGGAGACAGAAGGATCAGTCCTCACACAAGGTATGTCAGAAACCAAGGAGAAGCCGCTGGCAAAGGTCACCCAGAGATCTCCGGAAGGTGCCCGGGTGCAAGATGCGTCTATAGCGATCATTAGCTTTGCCTGGAAGAAGAGAAGGCCCAGGAGGAGACCTGTTAGCAGCCACGCGGAAGGAAAGACCAGGGATAAAAGCAGAAAGGGTTACAACAACCGTAGGAAGAAAACGCTAATGTGCTACAGAAGAAAATCTAGGCCAGCGGAATGGCGGCTCGTTTTCTTAGCTAGAAATACCTCACATCGGGAAAAGTCATTTCCTGGGTTAGCCTATGAATTCAGGGGAATCTCAGTAAGAAATACTAATGGGGTTTGTTTGGTTTTGTGTTCAGCTGGGGGATTGTATAAGCTAACTCTACCAGCCAGGTGGCAAAGCCGGAGAAATAACCCAAGGACACTCTGAGACATGTAAGTCATGGGAGCTAACACAGCAGCATACTGGCAAGGGTAGAGCTGCCACCGACCCCGACCTCAGAGTCAGCACCTTATAATACGGGCTGGGTTTGTGTTTGAGACCGACGGAGAGATGGGCAATTCCCCGAAGGACAAGACAAAAAGAACAAGACTGGACTCCACGCTGAAAACTTACGGCAATGTTAATTCACTTTAAACAAAGGTCAGATATTTGAAGACAGCAAAGTCAAAATAAATTTAACATACATGATAAGCCAGAGGTTTTGAGATGAAAATTAACCCCTCCCCCAAAAACCAGAAGACATAAGGGAATTTTTTTTTTCCTTCAATGATCTCAAACAGGAAAAGCTTTTCTTGATAGGATGCAAATCCCAGAAGTTGCAAAACCGAAAGTTTCTCTGCGATGTGATTACATAACAACAAAACTAGGCTCCAGGGAGAGGTATCCTGAAGTCAAAGGCGGGTTGAGAAAATAGTTGTAACTCGTTTCTTCCCTATGTAAAGAGTTTCTATAAATAAATAAGTAAAAGACGAAAAGTACAATTGAAAAATAGTAAAAGACGTAAGCAGCCACCTCGTAGAAGACATGGGGACAGCTACTTCATGCGTGCAAAGGCAGTCAGCTTGTCTCCCAAGACACACACACACGCTGCTCTGTCCTTTCGGTGCATCTCCTGCCACCACTCTCCACCCTGGGTCCCTCTATCAGGATTCTGGTCTCAAAGTTCTAAGCACCATAAAGAAACACCCTGGCCAGAATCACAGCCTCTGGCCTGGCAGTATCAGCCAGGACTTGTTGGAAATGAATACCAGGAGCTGCCAGGCCTACAGCCTTCTGTATGTTCAACCCCATTAACCATCTGCAACAGGCTCCCCGTGGCCAGAGGCACCCATTTTTCAGATGAGAAGACTGACGTCTGGAGGACAGCGCGGACAGAGGCTCTGGGTGCCCCACACTCACTTGTGCACGTAGCCCTCTGAGCTAGCCGTCAGGTTCGCCTGCGTGACCGCCTGGAACTCCGTCTCGTTGCAGCAGTACTTGAAGACCGAGCTGTTGTGGTGACAGCACAGGATGAGAGTTTTGTTGTCCGAGAGCCGGGGGCAGTGGAAGCCGAAGTGATAGCGACCCTTGTGATCCGTGTAGGGCTCACACACCCGGAAATGCGCCGACAGGCCTGCAAGGCAGAGTCAAGGCTCAACGGGGCGCCCTCAGCACCTGAGTCTGAGATTGCCCCTGACACGTGGAGAAACTGAGGCGCTCGGCTGAGTCAGCGCAGGGCCTGGCATCCAAGTCTCCTGTTCTACTGCCAGCTCTGGCAGTCAATTCCTGGGCACTGGACCCACTGCCAAGGCCAGGCCAGCCAGGTGTGAGGCCCAGGTCCCCCTGGTGTCCAGAGCAGCAGCCATCCTGGTGCCTTGACCAGGGCCCCTCCCCGCCGGCGCTGGCCGCAGCTCCTCCCTCTAGGACCAGGTCAGGAGTGGGGCAGCCTACACGAAAACCCAGACCCTGCCTGAGGCTTAATCAGGCAGGGAGAAAAGGGATTTCTGGGTCACATCAGCATCTCTTAGGGACATGGGGAGCTGGATCTCTTGAGCCGCAGAGACCCTGGCCTCACAGCGCCCCCGTGGGGAGCCCTGAGCCACGATGAGCATCTAGAGACCACACAGTACCGCCCACCCCAGCACCTGCAAGCATCCCTCAAAGATGGGTCCCCCACCCAGGGCACGGCATAGGGGTCTCTTGGCAAACAGCAGAGAGTAAGCTGATCCCTCCTGCTCCATCCCCAGCCTGGGCCCAGCAGAGCTCAGGGTGGCCGCTGGCCCTCAGTCACAGCCCTGTCCTGCTGGGGACCTGGGCGCCCTCATCTCCTTGCGTGTAGGAGAGGTGAGTGGTTTCTCTCTCCCAGGAGCTGAGAGGACCCGGTGAGCCAGTGCACAGGTGCATGTGAGGAGGGGGCCAGCCTTGGCTTGGCTTTGTCTCTGCATCCTGGGAGACCCGCCTCCACCTCACAACCGACCCCCTTCAAGGTCCCCTCAGCGCCATACACAGCAGAGGGGCAGGGCTGGAAAACACCAGGCTTAGCCGGAGCGAGAGAAAGGGGAGAGTGACAGAGAGACATGAAGACGACAGGCTGGGGGACAGCACTGGCCTTGCGGGCACCACCCCCTCCCAAGCTGGTGGGGGACAGGGGCTCGCTCTGGTTGGCTCAGCTTTGGAAGAATACAGGGTTTGGTCGATCCCCACCTGTGACCCTGGGTCAGACTTCTGGCTAGTGCTTCAGGGCAGCCCGAGTGGGCAGGCTGCCCAGGCTGGAATGCCAGTCCCCTATAAACTGTGCTGTCTCAGACAAGTCAGTTTCCTCCCCAAGCCTCAGTTTCCCTGCCTGTAACATGGGTAGTTGCCAGCATCATGCTTCCGCCAGCAGGGCTGAAGGGAAAGATGTGCGTGGGGGTTTCTCCTGCAGCCCCCACCCCAGCCCCACAACACCTGGGACTCCCCCGTTGGGACCCCTTGGGGCCAGCACTTTCCCGGAAGCTGCACCCACCGGCCCGCCCACCCCTGCCTGTGCGTGCCCCGCTGCCCACCTTACCTGCGGAGAAGAGCAGCGCCAAGAGCAGGGTGAGCGCGTTCCGGGACCGCTGCCCACAGCTGGTCATCGTTTGGCCTCATCGACCCGATCTGCCCAGCGCTGCCTGTAACGAGACCTGGGGCGGTGGGCGGCCGTGTCACCTGGCAGCACGGGCCTGGGAGGGGTACAGTGCGCCGCCGGTGCGGAAGCGAGGCTGCCATCAGGTCCCCACCCCCTCCGTCCCCTCCTGTTCTTTTCAGGGCTAGATGACACCAAATCAAAGGCAGAAATGGTGGTGATGGTGGAAACGCGTCGTGCGGAGGCCGGGGACCAGTGCGCCCAGTCAGCTCGGGGTCAGCTCCGCTGGGTCACAGCGGTGACCTCCACCACCCCCGCACAGAGCGGGATGCGGCCACCTCGGGGGACCCGCCAGGGAGCTACACAGAGGGGACAGAGTTAATAGCAGCAGCCTCATCTGTGCCTTCCAGCGAGGACACGGGTGACGTGTGTGCAGCCACACGCAAACACACACATGCACACACACGTCATTGTTTAAGGGGCTGCTGGCCTTCAGAGGCTGTCCGCAAAGGCCAGGACACAAGACTCTGGCAGATCTTGCAGCCCAAACGGCAGGAAGCAGGAATACCAGCAGACGCCTGCACACCCAGGCTCACGGCAGAAGTACTCACAGGAGCCCAGGCGGACACGAGCCGCGCGCACGGACAGACGGCGGTCCACACAGAGCGAAGCGCGCATGGTGGACTGCTCCGTCTCCAAGAGGAAGACGCTTCGGACACGCAGGGTGGGTGGGGGCACCGTGTCCAGCGGGACGCGCTGGGCACAAAGGCAGATTATGCTGATCCGCTTATGGGAGCCCCGACGAGGAAGTCTCGGGGCTGGGGACAGACAGCAGGACCAGGAGAGGGACACACGGGGCAGAGAGGTGACCCTAGGCCGCACAGCTGTCAGAGGCAGTGGAGAGAGACTTGCGAGGTTCAGACAGGGCCCCTCTGCGGGCTCAGGGCTGGCTGAGGCTCTGCTCCAGGCCCCTGGAGCCAGCCCAGTGCCACGGTGCCCACCCGAGTGCTCAGCCCACCACACAGGGCAGAGGGGACGGGGCTTGGGAGGCAGAGAAGACCACAGGGCACCAGACACTCAGTGTCTACCACGATCAAAGCCAGGGCTGTGGGAGAGGAGGGGCAGCCACTGGGGCGACCCTAAGACTGGACACTCAGCAGCAGGAACATCTGGCAGTTTATGGTGACAGGTGACGTGTGGTCTCCTTGGCCAGAAGATAAGGAGGGGACGATGGCTCTCAAGTGCCCCCAACGCAGGCCGTGGGCCCCCAGCAGGCTGAGTGGCCGCGTTCTGCCCGGCCCTCGGCTCCCCAGGCTGGAAGCGGCTTAATTGCTCTGGCCTCCTCAGCCCTCCTGGGAGGATGAACGGAGATTACAGCTTTGGAGCACTTAGCAGAGGATTTCACTCCAGGGAAACTTCAGGATGGGCCCGGAGAACACCCTGCAGGGGGAGGGGGAAGGGCCTGGGGCCTCTGTTGGGGAAGCCGAGTCAGGTCTGCACTCTGGGTCCCGAGCCCTGCAGGGTGGGGCCACCTGGAGCTGGGGAGCTGGCATGGAGGAGGGCTCCCCTCCTGCCACTCTCCTGCCCTGCAAAGCCATAGCACAGAGGCTAAGGTGGGGGCATCACTTGCCCCCACAGTGCCCACCCTCATTCTCGGGAGCCTGATGCTGGGCTAGACGGGTGCTCCCCAGCTGCAACCCCCCACTCTATCAGGGCCAAAGGACCCGAGGGGGACTGGCCAGGCGGGAGAGGCCTGAGTGCAGGGGTCCCCCAGGAGCGTCACAGCCTCCGTCCTGAGCCCCCAGGACACACCGGTGCCAGGACCAGTGACAGCAATAGTCCTAGCTCCATCTCCCGTCGACTGAGCAGCTGCCCAAGCAGGTAGCTGATGGCCTGAAAACCAGTGATGGTGCCGTGAGACCGGCACATGCCAGGGGCTTCCCCGCACAGCTTGTCACGGTGCGACTGAGGCCCAGGGAGACAGGAGCTCACCCGGACACACAGCTGACCGTCCACCATGGGCCAGGCACCCACGCCACGGGCCGCCCTCGGGTCAGCCTGGGACGGGTGTTCCAAGATTCGAGGGTTATTTTTAAACACCGCATTTGGTGAGCCTGAGAGAAGGGCAAGTGAAGAGAAACAGTCGGGGAAGATGATTAAACAACCCCACCGCGAACGACAGACTGCGTTCCATCACGGGGCTGTGGGGCGGAAGCGGCGGGGAGGGGAGGGCGTCCGGGACGTCTGCGGCGGATGCACGCGTGCCCGGAGACCGCAGTGGGCTCAGGCGTTCCTGCTGGACAGCAAAGGCACCGCGTCCACCGGACCAGGGCCAGAGGGGCTGTGCCTGGCGCCGCGTGCTGGCTCCGGCGTCTGTGGCTAAGTCCTTGTGACGGGTGAGTTGCCCCAGCTCATGGCCCTGGCGGAGACTCGTGTCTGCCTCAGCCTCCTCATCGCGACAGCTTCCCCTAAGACCCAGGCCGCTGTTCTGAGCCCCGCCTGCTGAGCTGTCCAGGTCCTCTTCATCCCGAGGGCCCACCTCTCTGTTCTGCTTTCAGGCCTATGGCTTCTGTGGCCTTCATGCTCACTAAGACTGGAGCTGGGTTCAAAGGCTCTCAAAGGTGCCAGAGAATATAGGCAACTTACTAAACTCCATCTCCATGTAAAAATGTTATAAAAGGGCTGCGGATACAGCTCAATGCAAAAGTCCCCAGTACTGGAAAAAAAAAAAATATATATATATATATATATATATAGAGAGAGAGAGAGAGAGAGAAGTCACAGCTCAGAGAGGCTAAGAAATCTGCCTAGAGCTGGAGCCCACTGCTACTCGAGGCCGAGTGTGCCCCTCCACACAGGGCTTTGCAGCCCATCTCCCTGGCCTCGACTGCAGCTGCAGCCCCTCCCCCCGGGGCGGCCGAGTCAGGGGTCCTTCCCTGGCTTCCGCTTCTCCAGCTCCTCTTCACCATCACACAGTGAGGAGCTGAGGATGGCAGAGAAGACCACAGGGCACCAGGCACACACGGCAACTGCTCCACCAACAGCTGACATCCGGTGCTGCCTATGTGGCAGCCCAAGGCCCATGGCTTGGGTACCTGGAGAGCCCCACGTGCCCCTGGCAGATGGAAGCATGTTCGAATAACACTGACACTGTCTCTCCACTACTCCCTGCCCGCTTTGCCTGAGCCTGGACATTTTTCTCCTCTGACAGCTGGAAAACGGCTTCCCTGCCTGGAACAAGAGTGGGGTGGGGCAGGGCGGAACCTCGAGCCTCCACATCCTCACCATGCTCTGTGCTTAGTAGGTGCTCAGTAAGCGTGGCTGCCCAGAGGGTGGCACACAAGCGGAGGGGTGGCACACACCTGCCATCTCAGTGCGCAGGAGGCTGAGGCAGGAGGACTGCTCGGAGTGGATGACATAGTGAGTTCAAAGTCAGCTGGACCACATCGTGAGGCTGAACGTGCAAACTGTCCTAGGGTCACCGTGACAAGGTGCGCAGCAACCACCCTCTCCCGTGCACAGCTTTCCCATCTCCTACCCCCTCCTGACAGCCAGGCTCTGGGTGGCTTCACCTCGAGCTACCATGAACCTTGTGTCACCGTCACAAGACTTTGACAAGCACGGAGACTGAGGCCCAGGGAGACAGGAGCTCACCCGGACACACAGCTGACCGTCCACCAGCCTTTCTCCTTCCCAGGGGGTGTTCACGGAGACCTCCACCCTCAGTCTCTGTCTGCCCAGCAGTCCGCTACACTAGGAGAGGAAGCAGCTCCGCGATCCCAGGAGCATGAGTCACGAGTGTCAGTTGGAGGAAAGGCAGGCGCGGATGCCATTCCCGGGTGGCCCCATGTCTCTGCCCTTGGCCACCAGCAGTGCCAGGAGCCCTGGCCCCCAGCCCACTCTTCCCTAGTGGAGAAGAAAAGCCAGAGCTCTAAGCCTCAGTTTCCTATCGGTACCGGCAGTGACACATCCAACTTCAAGAGGCTTGGGCACTGGTTTATTCACTCACTAAACCCTCATCCGCTCGCTCATTCATTCAATCCCCCTGCTGAGCCAATGCTGGGCCGGGGCCTGGAGATGCAGTTCCACCCCAGCACGTGCAAAGGCCCCGAGGTTGGGGAGCAGCAGAGTGGGGGGCAACGGGAGGGAGCTGGCCCAAAAGGGTGTGTCACTCTCACAGGGGCCAATGGCCATGCACCCCACAGGACCCTTCCCAGCCCCTGAACTCTGGCTTCTCTTGCTCCTACGTGCTCTGCCCAGCCCACTCTGCAAGAAAGGCGTATGTGGAGCACGGCACAGGTCTGGGAACCCCACACCCTGCTTTGTACATGCCTTGCTCTGTGACGCAGGGATGCTGGCCACGGGGCTCTCTCCTGGCTCTGCATCACCATCAGCCCTACACCCCATAAGGGACCGCAGTTTGGCCGGCCTCGTATTGGCTGTGTGCTCAGGGAGGGTGGGTAGGACCAGAGCAGCGCTGAGTCCAGTTCCAGCTGGGGGTCCTGGGCTGCCACCCCAGGCTGGCAAGGACGGGCCCATTCCTGGTCTTCACCCAGGCCAGGCTTGGACCGATGTTCTCCTGAATCCTCCTAGCACCCGGCGAGAAGCCCATTTTCCAGATGAGCAAGCTGAGGCTGTGGAACAGACTCTTCCTTCAGCCTCAGTCCTGGGGTCACATGGGAGCTGGTGGCCTCCAGTGCAGTTTGTGGGGGGTCACAGTTGGCCCCCACATAGACCCTGTGAGCTGGGAAATGGGGACAAGGAGCGGCAGCATCGTGGTGGGTGGGCAACTGGGCTGCCCTTGCCTGTCACCCCTTCCCCTCTCTGCCTCCATAGCCCCATTACCTCTTCTCCTGGTCCCCTCTGTGCCCCTCCCCTGCTGTCATTCCCACCATGCTCAGTTCTGCAGCCTGGGTGGCATTTGGCATTGGGCCTGGAAGGAGGCCGCCTCCCTCCCCACTGCCTGCCCTGGACTCCTGCCCGCCTGAGCTGGGTCAGACAGAAACCTCCTTTTATATCCTCTCCAGCACAGAGCACACGGGCCGGGGGCCCTTATCTGGGCAGGTCCAGACTGATGGCAGCAGCCAGGAGAAGCCGGGGGCACTGGCAGCCTGGTGGAGCGACAGAGTGCAGGTGATTTAATAAACCCCAATCTCCGGGTGAGCACAGCTGGGACCCCGCTGGTGGCTGGCAGTGGACTCGGAAGGGTAAGAGTGGGAAGACATTCCCTCAGGGGGGAGCTGGAAGGTGAGGTCATTTGGCAAGGCAAGCCTGAGGCCGACAGACTCCCGGCAGCGCCTGCCGCAGCACCCGAGTTCAAACCCCAGCCCAGCTACTTCTCACCTGTGTGACCTCGGGCAAGTCCCGTCGCACAGAGCACACGGCACATGGCACACGGCACACGGCACACGGGAGTCTGCGGCACTGACGCCTAGCCCCCTGAGCAGGGGCGGCTTCAGAGCTGACAGCTGAACAAAGAAATATCACCACAGGCCCCAGAGGAGAGGACAAGGGGGTCGGGAGGGATCGGCCTGGCCCTGGCCTTCGGTCCAGAAGGAAAATACAGAATCAGCGTTGGAAAGTCTAAAGAAATACCAGTGAAGATGACTCCCAGCGAGGGGGCAGGCCTGCGTGGAATTCTCCCAACTCTCCCGGGAAGCTTTTTCCTGGGCCCAGCTCTGGGACTTTCCAATCCCAGAAAGGATGTGTGGATTCCCAGGCTCCTACTAACGAGTCCTGGACATCCTGTCCCTTTGGGGAATTCTTGATCGTAAACTCTGCCTTCATGTCCCTGTCCATGAGTCGGGGCAAAGTCACTAACTACAATCAGAGTTCTGATCTGACCTCATATGACTCAGACTCAGAATCCTAAGACCTCCGGTCTCTAGCCCCACCTCCTTGCCTGGTCGTGCTTGGCCCTGGCAGTCTCACTTGCCCCCTCTCCCCTGGGTTCCCTCACAGAAGGCTGGGGGAAGACAGGAGACAACAACCACCACGTACCACCTTACTACCTCCTTCACCGAACCCTGGACTCCTTCCCTGGCCACAGACACCTGGGCAGGATGGTTCACAGAGTAAGTCAGGGTAAGGGGAGGAGGTGTTGCCTGGACAGACTGCCAGCTGGACTCCTGCTTTACAGATGTTGGGGGGAGGGGACATTAAACCCCACTGGGCTCCCCACTAGGTCATTCTGTGACCTGCCTACACTGTTTCTAGGACACCGTTTCTAGCAGTAGGCTCAGAGGTACGATCCAGATTCAGAAACCACATGTGCTAACTGGGGTGTGGGGGTCCCAACTCGGGGGACTCCAGGGTCCAGGACATAGCATGCAGTGGTTAGGATCTGTGGACAAGGGAGTGACCTCTTGGTGTCTTGGTGCCCCTGTGCATCTATGGGGATGGTCCCCACATGGTAGCGTAGGCCTGGAATGTCATCAAACTCCGATGCCCGCTTAAGGTCAAGCAGTGTTGAGTGGAACAGAAGCCAGCAACTTTTTGTGCTAAGAGCCAGACAGTAGATACCATTGGCTCTGCTGGCCACTGCAGACAGGAAGTGACTATATACGCTACCATATGAACAAGCCATATCGGGTTTCAATAAAACTTTATTAGGACCAACAGGTGGCCCAGTTTGCAATGCCGTGGGCTATAGCCCTCCAACCCCAGGCCAGCAGCCTTGTGCCTCCTAAGAGCTGCTTGGAGCTGCAGGATCTGGGCCTCCCGGCCTGGGAATGAGAGGCTGTGTGCCAACCTGCTTTGGGCACCTGCGAGTTGGCAGGGCCCTGGCAGAAGCCCCAACAGGGCAGCCCAGGGAGCTGGCAGGAGGGGAGCCGGGGAGGGGAGGCTGAGTTCTAACAAACCAAGTCACTAGCACGGCTAATTGGAGGCAGCTGCTGTTCCGACCAGAGACTTGTCAGCTGTGATTAAGGGAAGTTGCCTTCAGGCCAAAAACTTCAAAATTATGCAAAGAGGTCGCAGCGTTTGTGCGGAGCAGCTCCCTGCCCTGACAGGCCCTCAGACCCGCCATCCCCAGCCCGGACATCTGTCCACTGACCTGCTCGCTGCCCCCCGGCCCCCACTCCACTTCGGGGCTAATGAGCCTCCCACCCACGCTCCACCGTATAATTGGCACAGAGGAGGCTGGGAGTGTGGTGATCTGGCAGCTATCGCCACAGGCCTGATGGGATGGGTCGTTGTTCTTGACTGTCCAGCTCCTGTGTTGGTTGGGGACCTGGTCAGTCGCCCCTGGCCACAGGGAGGGAGCTGGGCTTGTCATCCTGGGCACCTCTCAGCCCGGGGGATTTCCTGGTGGCCATGAGGAAAGCAGGTAGAAGAGGTGGCTTCTGTCCACCCTCCTGTGCCCTTGCTGTCCCCCAGCTCTCCCAACCCAGGCCAGGACAGACCTCCGCCTTGCCGGGACCCTCACTGGACTCCTAGGCACCCCGGCCTATGGCCCCCATTTTGAGGTGCCACCTTCTTCTGTGACCTTTCCTTTGGCCAGAGCAGGGGCCCTCCTGGGTGGACGGCCTCTTTGCCTGAGAGTTGAACCCCTTTTCTCCCTGACTCTCCTCCAATTTCAGCTCCACTCTGATTGAGTTCATGCTCTGGAAATAAAAGAACAGCTAAGAAAAGCATCCAAGCGACCACCTGCCCAGCCCGCCCAGCTCTGAGGGACCTCAGGGACACAGCTCATCACCTGCGTCCTCGGATGGCCATGCGCAAGGCCCCCACCCATGACAACGGCCTCCCTGCCGCCTTTCAGAGAGTGTACATCGCTGCTAATGGGGAGAAAATGGCTAAATTCTCTAGTACACGTTGACATCCGAGTAAACAGTTTTTCTGCAGGTCTAATTAGCGAGCCGCTTTGGGGGAAGGTCGGCTCGAACGCTTCTGAGAACTGGAGAGGTAACATCAAAACGCATTTGTGGAAGAGCTTTGTCGGCAGAAAAACCAAGGGGAACTGGGGCGGTGAGGGCGGAATTCCCGGGAGGGCCGCCGGGGCCACAGCCGCGGAAGAGACAGGCGGGCAGGCCCGGGAACACGGCCGGCAACGTGACCCGGAACTCACGACCCAGGCTCTCTGTGCCCCTGCCCCTAAGTGGGGTGCCCATCTTGGCCTCACTTGGTAGGGTGGGATGAGGGGAGGCCTTGTGTGAGCCCCAGACTGCATGGGGGGCGTGCAGCACCAACCAGCAGGTTGACCTGCCCTTTCCCTTCTGCGGTGACCCTGCTGTTGGCTGGGGGGATGTGCTAGGGTTTGGAGCCCATGAGTTACGGTGTATGTGATGACAACGTTGCTACATCGCAGAGCTATAGGGAAAGGCCATTTCCTGAGCATCTACTATGAGCCCAGCCTTACTATGCTGGCTGCTTTGTTTTCCTCTTTTTTGTTTCATTTCGGATTTTTTTTTTGAGACAAGGACTCACTATGTATCCCAGGCTGGCTTCTGACTCATAATGATCCTCCTGCCTCAGCCTCCTGAGGGCTGGGGTGATAGGTATGTGCCACCTCGCCTGGCTGGGTCCCTTCAATTTTCAGGAGGACGGGCTCCTACCCACACAGCGTAGGAGGATGTGTCACCTGGCCCGGCTCTTCCAGCAGCAGGTACGAGGCTTGGGCCCAAGCGGAACTAGTTTCCAAGTCAAGGTAGTTCCTGGGCTCTGGGTCCTGGCTTGGGCTCTGAAGATGTGAGGACGGGAGGAAGAAGCAAAGGATTCCTGCGACCAAGCCACCTCCCATCCCAAGAGTTTCTCCTCCTTCCTCAAACAAGAAGACACTGGGAAAACCGCCCCCCACATTTACAGGGGTGTCTACTTCTGCAGACACCAGCTCCTCACAGCCCTGGAGCCAGCCCTTTGGGGGCCATGTAGGACCTATGGACACCACCTGTGCCCTGCACCTACTAGCCCCGCCCCACTTGCTCTGGCCCCACCCTCAACGTGTTATTTAAAACAATCAATCATTGTTTGGCTCAAATTGCAGGAAGTGCCAAACCCACTGGGAAAGCAGGGGTCCTGGGAAAGCAGGGGTCCTGGGAGCAGGAGGCCCCAGGCGTCTCCAGTCCTGCTCCTGGCCTGGGACAGGGAATTGAAATCTGGGTCCCGGGGTGACAGATCACCTTCCAGTCCCACTTGTCCCCCACGCTGTGGGAACAGCTCACTGAGACCTCAGTTTTCTTTCTGGCCTCCTCCGTCCCTTCCATCCATCATTCCGACAAGAAGCTTTTGCTGGACACCTACTATGTGCTGTCCTCTGGGTCCTGGTGACACCTGAGGGAGCCAGACAGACCCCTCCCTCCCCAGGGTGCTCCCCTGGGCCCGAACACTTGGCTCCTACAGGTGGTGACTCCAGGGGCTAGGGGAGGGCAGCCGAAAGTGGGTGGGGAGGGGCCTGCCACAGGCGGGAAGGGGGCAGGTGGGCAGCGAGGAGGTGAGAGGCCCGGCGGCCTTGGACCATCTGCAAATAAACTCCTCAGCCCTCTTCCCAACTGCACCGAGACAGAAAATAGCTTTCACACTGTATTTGCTGATGTTTGTCACTCTGCTGCTTCTAAATCGATCCAGAACAGATTGTCCGATTGTTTGGATTTCAGGAGAGAAGTCTGCTATCTTTCGCTCATCCTGCCAGGCCCTCCTCTCCCTGGGACCTCCCTCTGTGTCCCGGCTCTGGCTGGACAGCCGAGGCCGTCCCAGGCTCGTGTGCCCACGGCCTGGGGGCCTGCAGGTGACAGAAGGGGCTGGCCCTGGAGAATGGGCTGCACTTCTCAATGGCATGTCTGTCCCTGAACACAACCACCACAGAGCATCGCTGCCGCCGTCGCCTGTCGCAGAGAGGGCAGCCTCGTGTCATCTCGGAGGCTGACAAGGCTGGGGCATCTGGAGGGCCTGGTGTACCGTGAATCCTGTCGGTGGCTTGATTAGCAATGTCTGCCCTGGGCACCACAGTGATGGGCAGTGGCATCCAAGCCACACACTTGTCACCTGGATTGACAGGACTAACGTCAAACTCTGTAATTTGCCCAAATGCTCAGGAATCAGACCTCTATAGCTTGGTTTCTGCTCAGCTTTTCACAGATGCCGCTGGGGCAGCCACGTCTGCTTACAGAAGTTTCCCAAATGTATTTCGGAGGCTTCTCATCCATGGTTCCCTCTGCTGCCACCCTCCCTCCACCCACTTCCTCACTGGCATGGCCCAACTCGCCTCCTTGGGCTCTTGCCCCTCTCCCCACCCTCTGCTACCCCAACACCTGCACAGCCATCAGGCCCTGGGACCAACAAGTGACTGCACGCCTTTTCCCAGAGACCGTGAGCCAGGCCTCGGGGACAGGTAGCCTGCCCGACACCTGTCCCTACGGAGGGAGCTACAGGTAGCCGAGGTAGCCAGGAGACAAGGTTCTGTGCAGCTCTGCACATGCCCCCCACCCCCGTCTTACTACCCAGGAGAAGTTCAGGTGGCGATGAGGAAGCAGCGGGCTGCTGGGACCTGGTGTACAGAGGAGGAAACTGAGGCAGAGGAAGATGGAGCAGGAAGCGGCACAGAGCTGAGGGGCGTCCCCACAGGAGCACAGGGACCCCTGCTGACCTTGTGAACATTCAGCCTCCCCCAGGGGAGAGGGAAGAGCCCGTGGGTCCCAGTCTCTGCCTTGTGCTCAGCACCTGTGCCCTCTGCTCTGCTGAGCCGAGGGATGGCACTGGGCCCTGCTCACCGGCCGCAGGGACGAAGCCAGGCGGCATCTGCAATGCCAGGATAGGGCTAGGGTGAGGAGCAGAAGGTTTTTCAGACAGGTCAGAGCGCCCCATTTCTGGGTTGTCTAGTGGCTGAGGTGGGGGGGGGTATGGCTGGAGGAGCCACTCAGCGTCTTTCCCAGGCCTTGAGCCTCAGATCCCCCAGGAGAGGCTGACGGTGCCCGGGCTGGTGGTGTGTCCTAACTGCTGGCCTGGCGCTGCCCCTGCTCTAAAGCCACTCACACTCCCCACTGCCTGCCACGTGGAGCCCAGAGCCTCGACGGACTCAGTTTACCTCTACACACTGCAAACTCCTTTCTAACATGTTGTCCACGGCTCACCGTGGCTCTGAAGGAGGAGATGCTGACCCTTCGGGAAGCTCCGTGCACCCCGGAACTTCCCAGTGCTGAGGGGCGGCAGCCACAGCTGCACTGCGCTCTGTCCAGCTTAGGACCAAACTGTCAGGGACACCAGACAGCCAGGGGCTCCCAGACCCCAACCACCAATTCCAGTCAACAAGTGTCCACGGGAGAGGACAGAGCACATCCGGCCCCGGCACGTGGCACCTTGTGCCCGCACAGGGGAGCCCACACGCCAGTGCCTGGGCCTCTTCCCAGGCTTCCCTGCACTGAGCTGTGACGCTCCCTGCCATCCATCCATCGATTCATCCACCTATCCATTGATCCACCCAGTCGCCCATTGATCCACCCACCCATCTACCAACCCTCCCACCCACCCACCCACCCACCCAGCAGTTTGTGCAACTCCTTCGCTCACAACGCACCTGTCAAAGCCTGCCGGGCCTTGCCGGATGCCGGCCGCAGCGCACACAGCCAAGTCTCCTCGCCCAGGTGGCCCTGCACCTCAACGGTGCTTTGGCCATAAAATGCAAGGGCGGTGACAACACTGACAGCAGGAATACTTACTGAGCACCTACTATGTGCCAGACTTTGCCCCTGTACCAAGCATGTCCCTTGTATAGACTCATGTAAGTACACTAAGAACCCTGTGAGGCATTTTTCATTGAGGAAACCGAGGCTCAGAGACACAGTGGAACCAGCCGAAGGTCACACAGCCGGTCGGAGCAGGGGATGGGACTGACCCCTGCTGCTCCTCCAGCGCCAGGGGGAGACATGGCAGCGTCCTCACCACCACCGAGCTGGGCGCCCGGCCTGTCGCATCCCCTCCTCCCAGCCCCCACCACCACCTGTGCAAGTTCGTATGATTTCATCCTCATCCACTTACTGTGGGAATGAAGACGAAGGAGCTGGGAGCAAAAAGCGCAGCCCAGCGCGGGCTGCCGGTAAGACGCGGCACTGGATCGCTGCCCCACTGCGAGTGGGCTGCTACCTCCCGTTGCCATGGCACTGGGAAGGCACCACCTGTCCCAGGCTCCCCACTTCCGGGGCCAACTCCTGACATTCCTTCCACAACCGGGAGAGATCCGTGCTCGAGGCGTAGGGGACACAAGATCTGGGTCCTGCTGGGCTGCCGCATGGAAGGGGGCTCACGTGGCGACATGCTGGGACAGGGAGGACGGAGAGGATGGAGAGGATGGGGAGGACGGGGAGGGGCGTGGCGATGGCCAAGTGAGGATCCTGAGAGCCACACGGGATTGATCCGCCCTGATTCTCTCTGACCCTGCCCCCCCCCCACATCCGGGTTCTCTGGTTCCGGGATGACCCCGTGCGGTCAGGACACCATGGCACCATGGCTCCGGGACAGCCGAGCTTGCCCAAGCCCCAGAGCGAGGCCACCAGGCACTGACACCCAGCCCTGTGGATGCCGTCTTCCCAGCACCCGAGTGCTCTGAACCACACAGGTGGCAGAGGCGAGGCAGGGCCACGCCGAGCTTCAGCTGCCCAGGGCCGAGGAGGCCGCCAAGGGGCTACAGCAGCGCCCTTTCGGGTGGAGACGGAGAGCCCGCGGCCTGGTCATGGCATCCTGAGGACCCGTGCCCAGCACGGGAGAGCTCCAGGAGGGAGGAAACGGCTTTCTGGGCCTGTGCTCTGACTGAACCTTCGCGATGGCTCCATGCCAGGCACCCTCTGATCCAGGGCTGTGGAACCCCGTATGACTGACTCAGGTTCCACTCTGGGCTCAGCCCTCCCTGGAGGGCTGGGTCTCCAGCTGCCAGAGGATGACCGACGGTGATGCTCAGGAAAGGTCTCTGCAAAAAGCCATATGTCAGGCCAGGTTGCAACACAGGAAGCTGCATGCTAAAATGTGAAGATGCCCCAGGGAGGCTGCTCCTGGGAGACTCACCTCCAACCTTCCTCAAGCTGCCCTCTTGCCAACCTGCCCCGCCCGCTCCTGCTGGCACACTCCTACACACCCTTCCCGACTCCAGCTGGAGTGCCCGCTCCAGGAAGCCCTCCCTGTCCCCTCAGCCGCCTGTTCTTCTTCTCTCTGGACCCCATTTCAAGAGTAAAGCTCAGCCGGGCAAAGGGGGCCCCAAATCCTCTGTCCGGGCCCTGAGCCCGGCACCCGCCTCAGCCAGCACGCAGCGGCGCTCCAGGGAGGTGGAATAAATGAGAACTAAACGTGTTCTATCTTGGCCTATAGATCCAGCTGCGCACGCCACTCCATCCACGGGAGAGCAGCCCGAAGTGAAAGCAAATCACCGTCGCTTCCCTAACACGCTTGGGAGCCTCCGAGGAAATTCCTGCCCTGCATGATTGAAGGAATTTGCTTTATTTTTAATTTGTGCCAATATCTAAGAAAACGCCACTTTATTTTGAGCCCATCGAGCGAAGAGGAGCTTGGGAATCTGGCGCAGGAGACAAACTTTCCCGGCCCGGCTTCCCATGTAAATCGCTTAGCCGCGAGAAGCCAGTGTCCTTCCGCTGGGCGTCTCTCTGAGGTTTGCCAGCGAGGGATAATCAGATTATGTAGCTGGGGTTTCAAAGAGCAGGGCTTGTCTCATTTTCGAGGCAAGTGTGAACAGAAAATTTTTTCTTTTTTTTTTTTGCTTTCCTCCCAAGGCTCTGTTAAGAGCTTGCAGAACTTAATTCAGTGTTAAATGGGTGTAATTTGGGAAACTCATGCATTATTTCTTAATTTCTTGAAGGCGCATCTGTGCACATCTGCTGAGGCAGGTCGAGTGCGGACAGATGGGGGTTTGGGCAGTGTGCACCCCCACACACGGCCTGGGGTGCACAGCAGGCCGCGGGGGACACCAAGGAAAGCAGGGCTAGAGAGTCTTCTGCCTCTCTACCTGGATGCCCAGGGCAGGGGGCCCTGCAGCGACTCCTGAGAAGGGCCCTTGGGGTCTTGGAATTTCACTATTCAAGGAGCTTGGACTCTCCCAGCCCAGGCTTCTGGACAATGACCACTGTGTGGGGCTGGACACCCTAGGGCCTCAAGGATGCCCAACTCGCTGTGTGACCTTGACGCATCCCCGGCCCACGCTGGGCCTCAGTGTCCGTAGCTGTCTATGGAGCTGTGGACATACTTTGGGCTCCTTCCCAGCACCGGGGTCTCCCTCCATCAATACGCAGTACACAGATTCAAGGGCTGCACCCCAACCCTTCTAAGCTACGGAGAGCGGCTCCCAGCGGCTTCCTAGCACAGTGGAGCTGAACAGGAAAATATCTTGCTGGGGTGGGGTGGACAGTGAGGGGGCATCGGGGCACCCAGGGTGAACCTTGAATCCCCCAAGCTGGTCATAGCTGGGGACGGGGGAGTGAAGCAGGGACAGCAGAGCTGGGACATCCAGAGCCTCTGCTGGAGAATGAGCCCTGGGCTTTGCAGCCAGGCCTAAGCCTTGGTCCTGTCAGAGCAGCCCCGGGGCCACACACAGAGAAGGGGTCACCTCTAGGGGTCAAGAGAGCTGTGTGCCGGGGGAGGGAGGAAAAGGAAGAGGGAAGAGATGGGGCTCCCTTGCCACTGACACTGACAGAGCAGGGGCCTGTAATGGCCCGGGAGCGGCCGGGTCTAGGACTTCTGCACTTCACCTTCTACAACAGTACTGGGAAAACAAGGCCTCAGTTGCTTCTGAAAGAGCAGCTGGAAGCTACTCCGAGGTGCTGGGGCATGCTTTCTAGGATCACTGTGAATCTGCTGTGTGAATTAGCTGAGGAGAAGACAAAACAACAGAGGCTTAGTTAATAGAGGTAAAGCCTCGCCAGGAAAGGAGGTGATATTTAAGCAAACAAGACACTGACCAGCAGTAAGGCCTCCAGCGGCTCCCCTGCTGTGTTACGCAGGCTGATCCTGGCTGAGAGATCCTGGCTTTGTTACTAACCTGTCTATGAGCTCGGCTTTGCTTCTCAACCGGGCTGAGCAGGACTTCCAGTTCACCACTAAGGGTCTGTGTCAGCAAAGCCACTGCAGACAGACAGCTGAGGCAGCCAGACCTGGTGTCCCCTGCCGCCTCCCTCAGACACCCCGGGCCTGGTGCCTGAGCGGCGCATGTTCTCCCCGAAGTGCGGGGGCAGGAGGAGGGCTGGCGATTGTTCCAGAGAGGTGGAGACCAGTAGCCTCTCGTCCCCAATAACTCATCCTATGCTCCTTGACCAGGAGGCTGAAACACAGGCCAGGAGGGACCGTTGCTGCCTCAGACCCCTGACCCTTCCTGTCCTCATAGGTCCCAAAGCCCAAATCCCCTCGCTTGTCCCGTCTTTCTGGGTCTGTCTCCTCTGGGACGTTCAGGTTGGTGTCGCCAAGGATGGGAGCCACAGAGGGAGGGCAGAGAGGGACGAGGGGAAGACAGCTGAAGGGATGAGGGGTGCCTCTTTTAGGGCAGGTCCCAGCTACTTGCTCACCCCAAAGATCTGACCCCCAAGAGAAGGTCCAAAGACTGGGGTGAGACAGACAAACAGACATACAGACAGACACACACAGCTCCAGGCCAAACTGCCTCCGTCCCACCTAGTAGGTCCCACACTTCCCCGATGCCCACGACAGACCAGAGAAATCAGCATAACTGTGACATTAAAACCCTTGCTGATGTTTTCGGCTTAAGCCACAAGTCACAGGGGCAGCCGGGCTACAGAACTTCCAGTCAGGACAAGTATAAGCACACAGCCATCACGGCGGGAAAGTGTCCGGCCCTGAGCAGTCACAGGACCGGGGACGAGGGAGGGACCTGCGTGGACAGGGACCTAAGGTTACTGCAATTCTCAATGACATTTCCAATCCACTCCCCCAGCTGGCCAGAGGCTACTGCTCCGAAGGTTCCCGCGGGGCACATCCGGACACTCAGAATCCGCTGCGGGAACAAAGGGCGATGGGGGAGGAAGTGGACATACTGTGGCGATTTACTTGCCGGCCCACCAGGCTTTCAGTCACTGCCCGGGGAGACGGTCAAAGCCCATCCGTAACTGAAGCTGGCTTAGACTGCACGGGGCCAGGCCCTCATTTTACACGCCAGGAAACTGAGGCCCAGCAGAGGTTGGGGCCACACAACCCTCAGGACTGAGCTGGGAATTACAGGGTCTCGTCTGCGACCTCACAGCAACCCAGTAGGTGGAAGGAAAGGCTCGGCTGGACCTTGAAGACAGGGCAACAGAAGCTCAGAGGGGTGCAGACCCCAGTACAAGGTCACACAGTTAGGGAAGCCAGGGCTGGAGACGCCTGGGCTTCCCAGGCAGGGCGGACTTTCTGGTCTTGCCATCCTGGTCCGGCAGGAACAGCCACTCAGCCACGGGGACCGGAGGCCCAGCGAGGCTGGGGAGACACAAAGGCACACAAGAGGCTCTCCGGTGGGTTATATAAGCCCCTCCGAGGGCCTGCCCCAAGGGTGCAACTGAGGCAGCCAAGGTGGCCCAGGGACCCCACAGCCGGCCTGGCCCACCCACTGGTCGGCTTTTCTCTCTCCAGAGAGCTAACAGTTGGAGGCGCCAGGAGGCGCCGGCTTTTCTTCCTCCTTTCTTTTTTCCCTCTGGCTGGCTAACAAATACTAATACCGATAATGATAATAATAATTAGAATAAATATAACCTGAAGACGCTTAGGGTCTCGTTGCTATGACAACCGCTGGCGCTCAGGGAGCTTCCCAGGCCGCCGCCGCCACCGCCACCGCCACCGGGCCACCCAAACCCGGGAGCGCGATCAATACTGCTTCGGCCCCGGGAAGCGGCGGCGGCTCCGCGGGGGCCACGCGGCGGGCTGGGACTTAGGGACGCGCACTTGGGGGGGGGGGTCCTAGTCCCATACCCCGCTACCCCCAAACACGATCCCCGAGCTCGCCGGGTCCGCAGCGTGGCTCCTGCCCCTGCCCGGCGCGCACCCAGCTCCCGGCTCGCTGTGCTCCCCGGACTAGGTCGGCGGACGCCAGTCCCAACCTTGGACGCGAATTCCGGTCCCGGTCCCGGCCGCCGGCACAATACGCCCCGGACTGATCCTCGGACTCGTGCCCCTAAAGGCTCACCGATCCCTACCTCGGCGCGGACCCCGATGCCAGGGCAGCGGCCACCCCGCGGGCTCGCACCCCAGACTCTGAGCCCCGGGGTCCCGGGCCCTTCTCCAAAGCGTCCCGGACCCGGATGCACCTTACGCGCCTCTCCCGCGCGCCTAACCTCCCCGCCCGCTCCGCCGCCCCGCGCCCCGCCCGGCACCGCAGACGCCGCGTCTCCGCGCCGACCCCTCCCGGGCCCCCCAGTCCCGCCCCTGCCCCGCGGGGACCCCGGCCGCCCCTCCCCCCGCCGAGCCGCTCACCTCGTGCCGCCCGCGCCGCTTCCTCGCGCGGCGCCGGAGCCGCCCGCCGCCGCCGCCTGCCGGCCCCAGGCTGCCCACGCCCCGCGCCCGCGAGCCCCGCCGCCGCCGCAACAGTTGTCCCGGAGCCCTCGGGGGCCGCGGGGCGCACGCGGGGCGCGGGGCGGCGCCAAGGCGCCCGGGCTGCGCTGGGCCGGGCTGGGGCCGGGCTGGGGCTACGTCCCGCGCCCCGCGCCCCGCGTGCGCCCCGCTCCGCCGCCGCCGCCGCCCCGCGCCCGCCGCGCTCCCACTTCGCCGCCGCCCGCGCCCTCCGCGGCCCCGCGCCGCCTCCTCGCCTCCCGCTCCCGCCGCTCTCGCGCTCTCCTGACGGCTTTTCTTTCGCAATCTCTTTTCTTCGCTCGCTTTCTTCCTCCGCCTTTGTTTTTCTCCCACTGTTTTCTTTTGCGAGCGGTTTGCGATCCTCTCCTCTCCTTTGTTTTCTGTTCGCATTTTCTCCTTCCTTTCTTCCCTCTTTCACTAGTTCGTTGCTTTTTCTTTTCTACTTTTTTCTTCCTTCCCCCCCTTTCCCTGTCTTCGCCCTTCCCGTCTTCCCTTCTTTCTCCTCCCCTTCTTTCCTTCCTTCCTTTTTCTCCTCTTTTGTTTCTGCCTCCTTTCCCTCTCCCCTCCCTCCGCTGAGCCCCTTCCCTGCTGTCCTCCCACCCCAGCCTGACCCTGGGTCTCCGGGTCCCCAACACTCACCTGCCTCTGCCCCCCGGGGCCCCGCCTGGTGACCCGGCCCACAGGCCACGCCCCTGCCCCTGATCCCACCCAGGTGGTCAAGGTCATCGTGGGACGGGACTGGAGGACCCCCCCCCTTCTTCTGGCCAGCTCCTCTTGGGGGCGCCTCAGCCCCTGACCCTCCATCCCAGCGCCCCCTTTCCTGCTTGACCCCGCTTCACCCCTTGCCTTCAGGACGAGGCTGTGCTGAACGCCAGCCACCCTCTTCCCCACCTTGTTCTGCTGGGGAGGGAGGGTCTTGGATCCTGCCGGGGGGACACAGCTGCCCACTGGGGACTTGGCAGACCCGGTGTCGTTTGGGAGGAGAGTGGTCTCCTGCGTCCTTGGGTCTTTTATTTTTATAGATTTGGGTCGAACCTCCCAGGCAGCTCGGTGGAGCCCTTCAAACGCCCGTTAGTTCCTCGCTGCAGCGCTGGGCGGGGCCCTTCCCACCTCACAGACAGGCGGCCAGTCAGGACACCACCGAGCCACATGGGGCAGGGGCAGGGGCAGGATGAAGCCTCAGCCCGGATGCACCTGAGGTCCAGGTCCACACTGGGCCGCTCCCGGTGCCTCAGCACAGATATCTGCCCCGTGGGTCGCGGAGGCGGAGTGAGGAGTTTCAGTAAGTGCCGGACACGACCCGGAGACCTGAGGCTGCCCTGCCAGCCCAGCTCGGCGTGTTTCGGAGGCCACGCCCAGAGCTCTGGTCAGCGCCCAGCCAGGGAGGGGTGTGCCAGGGCCCCGTGCACTCTGCAAGCCCGCACTCCTGGTGCCTGAGTTTCCTCCTCTGTCAGCGGGCATCCAGGGCCTCTTCCTGTGGTGGTATCCTGTCCCCCAACCCCTGGGGATGGAGATCTGCACACGTGGACAAGGAAGCCGGGGACCAGAGGGCATCAGGAATAGGCTGGGGGCGGGGCACCGGGATGTTCACCTCGGGTCGGGTCGCGTGGAAAGGGCCGGTGCTTCCCTGGGCTCCAGTGGCCTGCGCTGTGTTGTGCGGATGCTCAGGCCAGCGGCTCAGTGGACAGGGATGGGCAGGAGGGAGGAGTCACTCCAGGTGGGCAGGGTTGTGTATGTATGTCTTATCACAAGTGTGTGGTGTGTTGCTGGGGGTGGTATTTATGATCTCTGTGTTGTGTGTGTTCTGTGCAGTATATGTAGTTTGCGCCTTGTATATTGTATGCATCGTGTGTTGTGTGTGTTGGGTTGTTGTACAAGTTGGGGGTGTGGGGTTGTGGATGGTGTGTCTATACATTGTACAGATTGTGTATGTGTGTAGGTGTGTATAGCGTTTGTGTGTAGCATGTGTATGGTGTGTAATGTGAAGTATGTGTTGTGTTTATGTGTAGTGTGTGTATTGTGTGACACATGGAGTGGGTAGAAGTGGCTGCTCCTCTCCCGTGCGGGTGCACGTGGTTGGCAGCCCCATGGACGGGCATCTGTGTGCTCAGGTTGTGGTGGTCTTAAATCTCAGGAGAGAGACTTGTGCATCTGGGACATGGTGAGGAGTGTGGGCCCGGCGGAGTGTCCCCACCTCCCTGTCACTGCACAGGGCTCTGTGCCCTGTGACTACCGACACCCGGGACAGAGGTGCTCACACCTGGCTGGGGACGACGTGGCGTCCAGCCCTATCGCAGGAGGAGGCACAGCACAGGGCCGGCCTCCTCCCCTGCCGGCACCTCCCTCCCTGCCCCTGGGTGACCCCCACACCTTCCCCATGGCCCAGTGCAAACTGCACACGTCCCAGAGTCCCTGTCTCCGTCTCTGCCAGGAGGACTCATCTGCCCGTCCAGGTCCTGGTGGCTGTGCGTCCTTGGCTTACTGCCGCATCACTCTGGGGTTGAAGGGCAGTGTCTTCCCGCTTGTGACTGACTGTGGGGGCCCTTCCTCATGACCGCACCCTCCGCTCAGTTCCGTCTGCGAGGGTCCTGTTCCTCTGCTGCGTTGGTCCGTGGTTCGCAGGGGTGAGAGTGTGGACAGCCTGGAGGCTGGGCGTCTGCAGGAGGGGACAGTGGACGTGCCCCGGGGGGCTGGGACCCCACCGCGCTCACACACAGACTCACAGATCGGGGCTCGGAGGTGGGGGGAAATCTCAGCCCGTCGTGCCGGCGTCTCTTGCAGCCTGGGTCTGAGCCGCCATGCAGCGTGTCCCTGCTTTAATCCTCCGTCCTTATTTACTATGTCGCTGCCTTCGGGAGGCCTGCTCCCCCGCAAACCCTGGCTCGCCGGGCAGCCTGGGATGACTCATGCTCCCTCTCCGAGAGCGCGAGCGCAGCCTTTTCAAAGGGCTGGCTGGGGAGGAAGCTAAATTTAAAGCCAGGCTTCCCGAGCCCATCACCTGCCACGTCAAAATTGCTGCCATTTAATTAGAAGTCGGAACATGAGACATTCCACCTCTGTCCACCCGGCCCCTCCCCCCGCCGCGGCACCCGGGGAGGGGCCCTCACCTCCTCACCCCTCTCCAGTCCTTTCTTCCTCTTCTGGATCTTGGGGTTCCCTTCCTGGCCCCATTTCCCAAATCAAGACACAAGAGCGGGATGAGAGATTTGAGCCGCTTCTCCAGAGTTGGGGTGAGCATGGACTTGACCTCCATCCAGCTCAAGTGTCGGGCAGGGGGCTTGCTGCTCCGGGGGCAGGTGGGTGTCCATGCTTTGAGCATAATTTTCCTTCCATCGGGAGGAGATGAAAGATGGGTCTGTCTGAAGATGGAGACCCCGACCCATATGTGGATCATGTGCTCTCGGGCAGGTGACCCAGGGCATAGCGCTGCCCGGTGCCTGGGGGCATCGGCTGCTGTCAGAGCTGAGGGAATACTGGTTGCTGCAGAAACTGGTGCTGTTCAGAGCCTCGGAGTGCTGCTCTGTGAGAGACACGAGGTAAGACAGTGCAGGCTGGACACACAGAGTGCAGACGCCACTGCGGTCCCTGCGACTTGGGGGCTTCGGTGGGAAGAACTAGACACCTAGAAGCCTCCCAGGCCAGACAGTGCACAAAGATACCAGCAACACGGTTTGCTGGAGCTGGAAGCCGCACTCTCCCTTCGTGCCTGCACTGCTTCCCTCTGGGAACAGTGAATAGGTTCCTCTTCCCCGAGGGTGGGGGGAGGGGGCCTGGCAGGGTCCTGCCAGCCCCCTGGAGAAGCTGGCTTTGTCCGTAGGCAGGTGCACACTCAGGCTCAGCTCACACCTCCCTCCCCTCCTTCCCAGGGTGACCCTGTGAGTACTTTGTGGACAGGGGAAGTTTGCCGAGGTCATTAGGGGTGCTATGAGTCCCCACGGGATAAGCAGACGGGAACCAGGCCGCATCACATAACCCCTTTGGAAGCAAAGCATCTTGGGCCATCAGTACGGGAAGCCCAGGAGGCCTGTTACGGCTTAGAGCTAGAGCTAAAGTCTCGCGCGCTTAGAAGTGGGCTTGTAGAAGGTGACTGGATCGCGGAGGCACTGTATGCATGGGCGGATTTGTTCCTGGGTAAATTTGTGGCTGACTACGCTGTGGGGGGCCTGAGTCTCACGGGGAGAGTGTTGGCCACCAGGGGGCATCAGGGAGCCAAGAGGCGCTAGAAGGTGGATCTCTTTGTCCTGGTCCCACGCTGAAAGCGGGAGAGGGGAGACGGAGTGCTGCTCTGAGTCTTCCCAAGCCTCAGTTTCCCCTTCGGCACCCTGGCACTGATAACGACCCTCCTCAGGCAGCCCCAGGCCCTGTTGCTTGTAAGATTCGAGCTAAGTCGCCCTAAGCCCGAGGGCAGGTGGTGTTCCATCCTGTCCCATCCACTGCTTCGCAGGTGACAAGCTGAGAATAGAGGTGACAAGTGAGGTCACACCCTGAGCCTTGGGGCTGACGCCAGCTGGGCCCGTCCTGCGCAGCCTGTCTGTCACCGTGGACCACGGCAGGTAGGCGGGGCTTGGCCGGAAGGTGGGTCCCGCCCCCATCCGCCGCCCAGGCCTGTGCCCGCAGCCACAGAGCTCGCCCTGGCGTCCACACTGGGAGTCCGGCCCGGGTTTGGTTCTCCACAGCTGGCACCTCTCACGGCTGTGGTGTCTTCCCTCAAGGGGGCCTGAGTCCACGCAGAGACCAGCGATACACAGCACCTGCTTGAGCACTGTGGCACCGGCCTGGGCGCCGGAACAATGGCGAGTGTGGCAGCTGGGCCACAGTCTCACCAAGCAGCCCCCACACCGGTTGCACCTGGAGGAAATCCTAGGCGCAGGGGCATGGCACCCCTTCATCCCAGAGCCGCTGAAGGAGGCAGCCCAGAGAGGTTGTGTGCTGCACCTCAGGCCACACAGCTCACGAGGGCACAAAGCCCGTCATGGGGACTATATAGCCCTGCCCTGTACACAGTCCCCTTAAACCTCCAAAGGCACTTGGGCACGCTAACTACCTCTTTCTCCTGGGCCGGGTTGAGCTTCCTGCCTGATGGGGCTCCCAGAGCCCTCGTAGCCACCCTAGAAGTCACTGCTATGAATTCCTGTTTACAGACAGCAAAAATGCCCAGGGTGACAGCTGAGAAGTTCCTGAGCTGGGCTTCGAACCTGGGTTATCTGTCCCCCAGTTCCAGACCCTCCTCCTGACCTTGATGCAGCAGGAAGCAGAGAGGAGGCCGTGGAAGTGGGTCGTGCCGGGCTGCACCTCCGCGGGCCTCGGGGCCACCGCTGGCTGCAGGCTCTTGGCTGGGCCTGTCTCCTCCTGTGCCAGTGCGGGCCCCAGCAGTGCTGGGCAGTAGGCAGAACCTACAGGGAGGTGGCCGCTCGCCCTATGGCCACGGGATAAGCAGGTCAGCCAGTGCCCAGTCAAGGGTGTGGCCAGGACCAGACAGACCCCATCCAGCCAGCCAACCTGGGCCGCTTTCACAGAAGAGAAAGGATAGGAAAGATTTCTAGAGCCCAGATTTCTGGCCGTGTGCCAGGCCTGGGTTCTCTGTACACATTTCACGAGCCCCTCCGCCTACCGCGAGCAAGGGAATATTTCCTCATCATTTCAGCAGAGGGACGGGAAGGATCCAAGAGATTATATACCTTCCCACAGCCACACAGCGGGTAACCGAAAGATGCTGCCAAGTTCAGAACCATGACACCAGTGTTGCTTTCTCAGCAGAGGAAAGACACCACTTTGCATGTGGAGGCCAAGAGGGACCTCTGCCTCCACTTAGCCCTCCCCACCCAGTGCCAGGCACTAGGAAGGCATGGGCTTGCAGAGGGATCTCCATTCCCAGGGCCCTGGGATTCCCCCACAGCCAGTGCCTATTCTAGAGTCCAGGACGAAAC
>PVIR01004656.1:44012-77364 GCA_004026965.1 Petromus typicus
AAAAAACAGCTGCCTGAGCCCCAGCTGCAGCAGGGGGAAGTGAGCACTGGTACCGCTCAGGACTTGCCCAGCCGCAGCACTTGAGTGCTCGTTGCCCCTCCACCACGGCTAAGGGTTCGCCCAGACTCCTGCCTCCGTCACTTTCCTTCTCTGGACTTCAGTGTTCTCAACCGGGAAGTGGGTCCAGCAATCCTCCCCTCTGGGGGCCCCAGGATGGCTTGTCAGCCGAGGCCAGTGCCTTGTGCAAAGTAGGGGCTCACTGGGCATCCTTTCCAACCACCCTCAATGGAGCCCGGGCATGCGCGTGGTACAGCATCCCTGGTGACTTCAGAACTGGTTTGTGCAAGGTGAGCCACTGTCTTCTCCACTCAGTCTCACAAAGACACTGAGGCCGTGGGCTCACACCACAACGAGACCCTCGGGCAGAGCCGGGGTGCCGAGGAGGACGAGCAGTGGGATGGACACGGGTGGGGCCAGTGACCTTAGCCAAGGAGGTCGAGCAGGGCAGGTCCGTGCCTAGATCCAGCCCCAGTCTCAGCCGGGAGCTTGAGCTGGGCCCCCCAGCTCTTGTCGTCCAGCAGCTTCTCCTGACACCCCTGGGTGCCCCCTGGTCCACGCCCACTCTCTCCTGCCTGGACTTGTGCAGTAGCCCGTAGCCACTCTGACTGCAGCCCTCTGCACCGTCCTGCAACTGGGGCCGAAGGAGCAGGCGAAGCCGACATCTGATAGCACTGCTGTCTCTCAGAACCCTTCTATGGCTCCCTGCTGCCTTCAGGATAAAGTCTGCTCCTGGTGCCGCAAGCCGAAGAGGCTGTGCTTTGTGCTGGAGGCATTTCCTGTACATTCGTCCTATTTCCTGGACATTGTCCTGGCAGCTCTGTGCCTGTGCCCTCCCAGCACACCCTCCCTCCCCTCAGGAAACTTCTCTGAGTCGCCCCCTGGGTCGCTGTCTCCTCTGGGCTGAGGACTGGGCAGGGCCTGGCTGGGCCCCTGCGTCAGCCACCCTGGGTCGAGCCTGGAGCTCATGGGCCACCAGGAGCAGGAAGCACTTGTGCCCTTCAGCGCCCTCCCCTGGGCACCTGGCACCCAGCTTGTGCCCGGTGCGCTTTGGCTCTGATATTTCACTTTAACAGACACACTTTCGCTGCCTCGCACCCCGCATCCCGGCTCAGCACACCCCACTTTAATTCATTCTCCCACACCCGAGGAAGCTGCTTTTCCCACGGCAGGTGACAATGTGTGAAGTCCTTTAGGCAAAGGTGCTGCCGTTAATTCTGCTGTACAGTTAAGATCCTTCCCATCTCTGGCCCTTCCCAGTTCTGGCCTGAGCTTCTTGGTCCACAACAGGCCTGGAGCGCCGGCACGGAGTGTTAGTTCATTATTCTACGCTGTAGAGAAGCGTGGGTCAGCTCACTGCCGAAACGGGCTGTCACTGCAGAAGGCGATGCGGCTGCAGCGGCAGGGAATGGGGCAAGTTGGCTGGGCAGCTGAGCGTGGGGAGGCGCTGGGCCTCCACCCTGAGGAAGAGCCCTCCTCCAGGGAGCCGCCCTGGCCAGTCCACACAGGCTGGCCTTGGTCTCGCCGCCTCCCTCTGGACTCTCAAGTGCCGGCTTCTGTTCTGACAGGTTATGGCCTGGCCTGGCTATGCCAGACACACTGTGGGTCCTGGCCAGCTGATTCAAGTCTCCATGTCTTTGCATCCTGGGAGATGGTGGCGGGCTGGCATCCGGTGGGTGGTGTGGGTGGTATTGGTAGCGGGCAGTGAATGTGACAGGGAGGAACAGGTAGTGGGTGGGTGAGTGGTGGATAAATTATGTGGGTGGATGGATGGATGGGTGGATGCGAGGACAGCGAGTAGACAATGGATATACAGCTGCGAGGGCTGATGGGTGAATGATATGGGTAGATGAGTCTTTGGTAGCCAATGAAATAGTCAAAATAATTGTCCTGTGTCTACTACTTGTGGAGATATTAGGCACAGTTTCAGGCATTTTACATGTACAGTCACCTCTCAGAATGTGAGAGGAGTGGGCCTCGGGGCCTCTACAGATGCCCGAATCTATGAATTTTCAGGTCCCTGGTAGGAAATGGTTCAGGACTTGTGCAGAACCTGTGCATGTCTTCCCAGGTATGTCAAGTCCAATCTACATTACTTGTAACCCCTAAAACGACGGAAACACTGTGTAGAGAGTTGTTACGCCGCGCTGTTGAGGGCACGATGATGGAAAAAGTCTATGCTCAGTGCAGAGGCGACATTTTGTTCATATCTTTTCAGTCTGTATTGGTTGAACCCATGGATGAGGAACCTGCAGAGGCGGGGACCTTTGCTGAGGTGCCGGGCACTGTTGCCAGCATGCGCTGTTTACTCTTTCTGGGCAGAAGCTCTCAGAAGGTGAGCAGACGCTGGGTGCCTGTTCATGGCTCAATGGCTCTGAGGAGGCGGGGTCTGGTTGGAAGAGCTGCGTCCCCGAGGGTAGCTGGTCTCTGATCCTCCTCACTGCTCTGCTTCCTGGCTGCCCCGACATCCTCAGCTTCCCCACTCCACCAGGCCCTGCGCCCATGCGCCCCTGCTTTGGACCGGCTGGCCATGGACCGACCCCCCTGAGCCATGAGCCACATTAAACCTCCTTCCTTTAAACTGTGGGCCGAGTGATGGGAGACGACCCTTAACCACAGACACCAGCCCTGCTGCTCTGCTCAGCCTCACGCAGTCATGACCGTGCATGCCCCACGGACCTGCACCCCTCACACCCTCTTCCCGGATTAGTACAGCGTTTCTCGTACTGGCTTCTTCATGGCACAGCACAGCCCTCACCCATCCCAGGGCCTCAGGGTCCCCCAGGTTTCCTGCACATCAGTGTGGTGGTCTCTGTCCTGCCTGGGCCTGGCGTCACCTAGGCCTCTGCACACAGCTCTGAGCTGGGGTCTGTGACAAGTGGTGAAGCATGGACCATGCGTGAGAATGGTCGTGGGGTAGGAAGTGCTTCCTGCGTTTGGCTATGATTATTACAAATAGTTTCTGCCTGTCTAAGAGCGGGGCGGGTGGTGGAATCGCTTCCTCACGTGGCGTGCACAGGGCGGCCTTTCAGGCCGAGCCCCACTTGGTGGGTCCCTCTGCCCTGCCCTGGGCCACAGACCCCAGGTCTGCCATCGGCATATCCACATCTGAGTCACTTCTGCCCCGGGGACAGGAGGGTGACCTTGTTCCTCTCACTGCCTGAGCCCCGAGAAGCTAAGAATAGCCTGGGACACCGAATGTCCCGCCGTCACCCTCCCCTGCCGTGCACGGGGACGGACAGACTGGCCCCTCGCAGTGTGGCCAGCTGCTGCCAGTGTCTCTGGGCACCGGGCCGAACCTGCCAGCTGTGTGCGAGAGGAGAGGAGCTGAGCAGGAACAGTTTCCATCTGCAAATGTGCTGAGCCAGCGCCTGCCACTGTCCTTGCAGTGGGGGAGGGGAGGGAGCTCGAGTCCTGGCTGTGCCATTTCGGGGTGACCTTCAGACTCATTCCCAGGTGGCTCTCACCCCTGCTTGGGTCCCCCAGGATCCCTGAGAATGGTAGATGGCAGCTTCATCACCCCTCTCATGCTTCCCCTCAGCTGTGCCAGGGACACCTGCTTGCCTCAGCCTCCTCTGGGTTCCATAGGCAGAAGCAGGAGGGTGTAGCTCAGAGCTGCTGCGGGCCGGGCATGCCAGCCTGGGGACAAAGCCTAGACAGGCCGCTCTGAGGAGTCCCCAGGCCTCTCCCAGCCAGCTCCTCTCATATAAAATGGAGACGGTGGCTTCTCTCAGGCACCTGGCTACTGTGTGAGTGATGGGACAGAGCAGCGCTGCGGGCCTAGGCTTGGGAGGACGGACAGTGGCCCTATTCACTGGGCTTCCAGGGGCAGAGCTGGCCTGCAGGGGACCATTTAGGGTAGATTTAAGAGAAAAGCCCTAGTATAGATGCTAGGAGAGGATGGTCTGAATGGGCCGTTGAGACAGGTAGAGAGCTCCACATTCCTAGGGGCAGTCAAGTCCGATCTGGTCCTCTGCTTGATAATCACTCGTCAGTATGTGGATGAGTGTTCACCCTGACAATCACAATGCTATGGTGACCCATACCCGCAGTCCCTGATTTTCCTGGCAGCTGGGACTAGAAGACAGTTTTTCGATGGATTGGGGTGGGTGTGCTGGGGTAAGGGGACAAGGCTGTAATCTCTGTCCAGCTCTGTGCGTACCACAAACTTGTGTCCAGACCCTGTCTCATTGGTGGTGCTGGGGACAGAGCCCAGGGCCTCATTCGTGTTAGGCCAGTTCAGTGCGGTGTGGGCACCCTGAGCTCCTGCTGCCCTCCAGAGCCAGGCCGGGGCTGGTCCTCTGGGCCTGGCCTCTGAGAGACGGGCCCTGTGTGGGAAAGCCATCGATTGCACGGGAGAGAGAGATGAATAGACGAGGCCTGTGCTGGTCTCCTGAGCTCTCGCTCTCGGGTTAGCCTCTCTGACACAGAGCCCAGCGGTTGGCGCACAGTGGGGCAGCTGTCTCCTATGGACCAGAGGGCGGAGCACCCAGCTTCCCGGCTGGTGGACCTGGGGCTCCTTGGGCTCCCGGCATCTGCCCTCCTCCCAGCACCCAGCAGCCTTAGGGGTATTTCTCTGTAACGAAATCGATGTAACGAGGACCAGTTTCCGTATTAAGGCCTCAGCCTCAAACTCTCCCACCGGGACCAGGAACACGGCCGCTTTCATTGAACGAAGCGCAGTGGGCGATCGCTTCATTCCAGGAACCGCTCTGGGCAGCTCGCCTGGGGAGAAGGCGGTGGAGGAATTCTTCCAGGTGGTATTTATAACACAGACCCTCCTCCTTTCTCTCTCGTCTGTTCGTATGCAGCCGCTGAGTTCCCACCGAGTCCCCGTCTCCCTCCTGAGTGCCAGCGCCTGTCACCTGTGGCGCAGGCCCTGAGCCGGAGCTCCTCTGGGTGCTGTGATCAGGCGCAGTTCCTGGGGCCCAGCCAGGCCCTGAGCATCTCCGAGTGGCCACGTCCGTGGTGGGGTGGGGAGGGAGCTCTGCCCCTTCTTCCTGCATGACCCGAGGCAGGCTCCGGGCCATGAGCGCATTCCCCCTGGGCTCTCGGCCGTGGCTGGCCTGTGAGCGGCAAATGCTGCTTCCCCGCTGCCCTCTTCTGAACGTTTCCTCTTCCTGGCTGACATTTAAACAGACTCTGCAAACAGGCTCCCCACCTCCCCCTGAAACTGTGACTCAGCGTGGGGGAGCTGTGGTACTTATCTGCGTTTAGCCCTATCTCAGCCACACAGGCAGGGTGGGCCCCTTCCCTCCACCTTGCTGGCATTAATGGGCAGTGGGCATAGGGAGCAGAAGCAAGTGACACTCACTGGGGAAGGACTGAAGAGCACTGGGGGTCCCGTGGGGACTTGGTGAGATGGACACAGGCCAAGATGATCTTCCCAGGAAACTGAGTCACAGGCCAGCCTTCTGTGCATGGCTGGTGGAGGATTCTGAGCTTCCTTCATGTCCCCCAAGAGGCCCGTGATCTCCAAGGCTCTTGGGTCAACACCTGGTCACAGCAAAGTCCCCAGAGCCTGGCTGTCACTGGGTATGGCTGGGCAGCTGCCTCTGAGCTGGTCCTCAGTTTCCAGAAAGGAGCAGGTGCCTTCCGGCTGGGGGTGCCGGGGGCGCTGCCAGTTGAGTCACTGCAGCCCAGTCTTCCATGGCGCCCCCTAGTGCCAGGCCCTCCTTTTGCAGCCCTGACACCCTGTAGGTCTTCAGTAGAAATCCACGGGGCCAGTGCATGAAGCCTTGGGGTACCACCTTGGGGAGCAATTGCCCTGGCTTCTGTGGGCAGAGAGTGGGTGTGTGGCCCCCGACCGTGAAGCAGCGTTTTATATTTTCATTTCATTTATCAGAAATCAAGGCTGTCAAGTGCTGCCGTAAATCTAAATTGACTGATTAAAGCGTAAGGAAGAAAGTAGTGCCGGGGGCAGTTAAGGCGAAGCCAGGGGAGGATTTGGAAGTGCTGTCATTCCTTTGGCAGCTCGTGTAGCCAGGGCTCTCTCCCCAGGAGTCCCTGCACTTGCTCGTATTACTTCTGGGGGTTTCCTTGCCGGCTCTTCCCACGGGTTATGTGATATTGTTACATAAAGCGACTTCAATCATGGAAATCCCATACTTTGTTCTTGCCGGCTTGGGAGGCAGAATCTGTGTCCCCACTGGGCCAGGACGTGCCCAGGGCCAGGGGTTCAGGCCTGGGGCTGGACCCTAATCCTTGCTCTGACCCGGGGGGACCGAGTCCTGGGCCAGGGGCTGCACGCGTGGCCTGATGGCTCCAAGATCTCCTCTCCCTCATCCTCCCCACTGTTCCTCCTCCTCCACACCATGCCAGACACACTGCCGCTCAGGACCTTGGCGCTGCTAGTCCCTGTACCACCAGGAGAGCCCTCCCCTTCTGACCTTTTCCAGCCCTTCCTGGCTCTAGCCACACTGGACATTGATGTGTCACACACTTAAGCCTCTAAAGTTTGTTGAAAGTTGGGGTTCATCTGGGAGTAGAGGGAGACTCGGGGCAACACCCCACAAAGTCACCTGTCAGGTGCGACTTTCACACCTGGGGAGAAGTATAGCTGGGCCGCCGCAGTGCCTGGCTCTGTGGCTGGCCCTCTGGGCTCTGTGAAGCTGCTCCCTGAGACCGAAGCAGGAGGAATTCGGAGCTGGGCCTGCGCGATGCTTCCTCCCCGCCCCATGGGGGTCCCCTGTGTGTTTCTGGGAGGCTCATGGCTCAGCAGCTAGAGGAAGGCACAGGAGAAGACACCTGGATCCGACGTGGAAGGACAGTTGCATGTGGCCCTGCACGGAGGTCAGAGGGTTCAAAGCAGCGGGGATGGGGCCCTGGCCCTGTGCCCGGACCCCGCAGTGTGGGATGTGTGGCCGGGGAACCTGCCACATGGCGGGGCTAGTGTTCCTCGTGTCCCTGTCATTGATGGATTTGACCAACCATTTCTACACCTCAGAAGTCTTCTAGGCTGCAGCCACCAAGATAAGCCGTGACTTGGTTTACACATCCTGTTGGTACCCACAGCCTGGCATAAACTATGACCAGATCACCACCCCCCAGTGGTTTGTGGAGCAACAAGAACTTTGCTGATGTTTGGGGAACCAGTTTACCTGGGGAAGAGCCAGTGGGGTCTGGAATGTGCCAGGCCTGGCTGACGGGGTGACCCTGGGCAGGCCACCACTTTGCTCAGCCCAGGCGACCTGGGGAGCTTGGGGCTTAGGTTGGTGTCAGGGTTTGCTTGGAGAGTGATTCTGGGGTGCAGAATCATCCATGCTTCTTAGTCCTGGAGTTCTCCTGACCCTCATGTTAGGGCTACACAGGGTCCCCTTCAAATTCACCTGTGATGTGCAAACTCCGGGACCTCAGAATGTGGCTGAGTTGGAGCTGGGTGCTATATATGAGTGAAGTTAAATATGATCCTACAGCTGCACCGTCAGGACCAGTGTCCTGGTAAGAAGGGATTAGGATGTGGGTGCACACGGAGGGAGACACGGGGAACATAGAAATGACACCCGCAGTCCCAGGGTGAGGCCTCTGGAGGAAGTGGCCTACGACACCCCAGCCTCGGACCCCGAGCTTCCAGGTGGCTGTTGGATGTGTAAGGTGGCATTGGTAACAACTCGTATCGAGAGAAGGGAGTGGTCATCAGACCCCATGGGGCTCATACCACTGTGCCACTGTGGGGCTCCTGGGAGATGGCAGACATCGGCAAGTGGGCACCCGCTCCCCAGCCCTGCGGAACTGTCACAGTCGCCCACCACCCACAGACCCCAGTGTTTCCTCATGGCTCTGAAGTGAAGCCTCAGCCACCAGGGGCCCAGCAAGAGGACCCATGTGGGGAAGCACAGGGTCCAAGGCAGCTCGTACCCGGGGGCGGGAGAGGGGCCTGGCTAGACCGGAAGCCCCCCGTGTGGATCTGGCCCCATAAATGAGCCTGACCCGCTATCTCAATTCTTTCCCTTACTATCCTCTGGAAGCAAGATGTTTTTATTCCCAGAAGAACATGCCCAGATCACACAGCCAGTTGGCAGCAGAGCCGGGTTAATCTGCTGGAGGTGGAAAGCAGATTCGATCGAGGCAGAGGGTAAGTGAGGCCAGGTCTGTGGTGACCAGGGAGGGGACAGGCACAGACGCTCTGGGAGGGTAGTGGGGTTGCGAGGAGCCTTCTGTTTCCTATGTAGCATGGTTCCTTTGACACTGGTGGTGGAGGGAAAGTGAAATGCTGCATTGTCAGGCGTGGTGGCACATGCTTATAATCTCAGCACTTGGGAGGCTGAGGCAGGAGGGTTGCTTCAAATTTGAGGTCACCGTGGGCCACATAGTGAGTTCAAGGCCAGCATGAGCTCCATAGTGAGACCCTGTCTCAAAAAGCAAATGAAACAAAAGGAGCACTGTGTTGTCCCACCAGGGCAGGTGCCCAGTGCAATGCCTGGCACACTGTCTGTACCATAGATGCCCTGCCCACACCCAGGCATCACCTACATTGTTCCTCAATTTCCTCCTCTTGGGTTGGGGGTTGATTATCCAAGATCCTGGGGATCCGGAAGGCAAGACTGAGTCCTACCCACCTTCCCTGGCACAAGCCCCATGCAGAGGGGTCCCAAACGCTGAGGTCCTATCCCATTCTGTGCCAGCCTGGCTGAGCCCCCCACTCTAACTTGGGTCATACTCATGCCCAATTACCACAGCAAGCACCACAATGGGCCCTTTATACAGATGGGCAGACTGAGGCCCAGAGGAGGCCCAGAGGAGGACAGGCCAGCGGCAGCGTGTATTTGTAGCTTCACCCAGAAATGCCTCTAACATAGGCACTGGGGTCTCACCAGTGCTTCCAGAAACCCAGCAGCATTTGTAGCGCCTACTACAGCCCGAGAAACTTCCATCCAGAGAACTTCATCTCTGACAGTGAAACTTCAGAGTCCCCAGGAAGGTGGAGTTTCTCAAAGAAGAGAAAAGCCGCACACCCCAAGGACACACGCCAGAGAGGGCTCACCCGGGTGAGAAGTCACAGCGGGATGGCTCAGCGCTGGGGCCTCTGCCAGCCTGCCTGGGGGTTGCTTTTCCTACATCCTCTCATTTACTACTTCCCGCAGCCTCGGAGGGAAAGGTGGAGGTGGTGAGGGGACTGCTTTACAGACAGGTGACAGCCCCGGGACTCAGGGAGCCACCTTTGGTCACAGATAGGGAAAGGCAGCCATGGGGAGGACGGAGCCTCCCCCTGACCTGGCGGAGGATGGAGTGGGGAACAGCCTGGGGAGCAGCCTGGGGACTGCATCCGGAGCAGCTACAGCTGGGCCCAGGCCTGCCAGCTGCCGAGACACAGACGGGCTGGGGCCCAGGGACCCCTGCAGCCCTGGAGCGGGGCAGAGCGCCAGGCCCCAGGAGCCGGGGCCTCCCCACAGCTCAGCGCCCCGCAAATTCTGTAAAGAACTCACCCCCCAGCGATGACTGTGACCATCTCAGGGCCGGCAGCAGCGGACAGACAAAGCCGCTTCCTGTGGAGAGGGCCTAGCTGGCGGGAGAGGGGACAAGGACACAGACCCCGACCACACAGAACATCAGGGTTGCGTGGGGACACAGAGAGGACGAGGAGGCCCGCCCAAGCCCGGGAGGGCGGTTGGTGGCGTGTGCTGAGCCATTCGGGGAGAAGAGCCCCATATATTCCCTAAAACCCTCTTTTCCCCAGACTCAGGCCCTGGGGCCAGCTCTCTGTTGCTTCTGTCACTTCTATCTCCGCTGCCGCCAGCCAGGGCAGGCCCACCCTGCCTCTGCCCACCCCTCCACCCTGACTTTGACTGCCAGGGAGGAGAAAACGATGCCCAAGACGGGAAACAGCTACTTGAGGACTCCGGAGCCCTAACAACAGAGCCAGGACATTGGCCATGGCCCCAGGAGAAGGAGGACTCCCCGAGGGGCCTGTGTCCAGCCCTGCTTTCCCTGGAGGCACGACCTGGCCAAGAGGCCAGGAAGCCACACCGGAAGCTGGACAGAAAGTGGCAGCCGATCAGGGCTCTCGGAAGTCTCAAGGGTCTGGACTGGAATGTTAGTTTGGGGATCAGCAAGAAGAGACCCAAATAAATAGAGCCTATCTCAGTAGGGTCCCCAAACTGCAGCATCTCAGAAATAGGGCAAATCAGAGAGAAAGCAGGTCTGAGAGGACAGAGACTGAGCTCGGGAGAGGCCGCGGGCTGAGCGGATTACAATTATCTCTCCGTGATCGCAGTGCCTTGGCAGTTAGACCCTCTCAGAGCGCTGCTGTCTTATGCAGACTCTAAGTATTCCTACATTCACCACTCACTCAAAATGACCAGAACGAGAAGACAGAACAAGCAAAATCAATGGGCCTCTGTTGGAGTTGTCAGACAAGTAAATGATCCATACTTTGGTGTTGTCAGACCAACAGCATTAGGGTTAAAGACTTCGTTCAAGAAAATGCATGAAAAAACCCAAACCATTTCAGCCAAAAAAGCACTATACTAAAACAATAGAAAGGAAGGTCTAGAACTGTAACAGACAATAACTGAAGACAGGAACACAGTATGTGCGTTAGGGGCAAGTCGGATGCAGCTGGACAGAGAATCACAGAACCAGAGAATCAACATGTAGAGATATCTCTGTTAAACCAGAGAGAACAAAGGGGAGATATAGAAGAGATGGCTGAAGGAAAACAGGTGGGAATCTGCTAAAAGATCCAACATGGGTGCCCCTGGAGTCCCGGGCAGAAGAGGAACCCTTGAGTGAAGTAGAAGTAACATCTGCAAAGACTGTTTCCAAGTAGTTCAGAAACCCGAGAAAAGGCACCCTGATGCAGGATACGGCCATCATGCTAAGGGAAGCAAATCAGACACACAGACTTCATATCACATGGTTTTCTTATTTGAGGAAACTAAAGTATAAAGAGCAAAACACAAAGCAGAAGATAGGAGGGAAGGAGATGGATTTTTTGCAAAGGGGAAGGGGCCGAGAGATGGAGGGCGGAGTGGAGGGGCAGGAAGGGGATTTGGAGTTAGGATGTGTTGAGTCCTTGCACCAACTCCTCATGGGGATGAGTCATGTGCTTATTAAGCTAAAAATCGAAACACAGAGGCCAAACCATCTCCCCAACTATCCCATGCACCAAACTGCGAAAAACTAAAGATAAAGAAGCCAACAGAAAACTGACACACTCCTTTCCAGGAAGCAGCAGCAAGACGGACAGGTGACACCCTCAGCCCCCCAAATCTGTAGAATGGCCTCTCAGGAGTTCAATCTCATCACCCCACATCATACCCAGACAGCAGCATGTCGCAGCGGACCCCGGAAATAAACAAAGTTGTTATTGTCAATTAAATTTTAAAATGAAAATAACAGCTTATCTAGAATTATACTGCTTAAGCCTTTCAGAGATAGAAATGTAATAAAAACATTTCCAAGAAAGCAAGAACTCAGGTTATTTGTTCTTGACAGAATTTTAAGAAAAGAAATAGAAAGGGAGTTCTTCCTGGAGAAGGAAGCGTCCAGCCTGGCTACGTGAGAGCAGAGCACGGTGCAGGGGTGGAGAAGGAGCTAACAGGTCAGTGTGCGGGGCGGGGGAGCAGTGATAAGGCTGTGTGTGTGGAGGGCAAATACAGTTAAAGCACAGTTTTGCATTTTCTAGGAAGTGGTAAAAGTAGGAATTTTAATTAGACTCCAGGTCAAGATGGCAGGCTGTAATCTCTAGAGGAACCACTAGCAGAGTAATTAAAGAATGCAAAACTACAAGGTGGTGGAAGAGATGGAAAGGGGGAAAAATAAAACATATCTGACTATTCTAGAATAAGTACAATAGGAGGGGGAGGTTGGTAGAAAGGGTGGAGCAGAGAGAAAAATACTTTTATTACAAGACAATCATCTCATGTTGAATTGGTTTAAAGGGCTTTTAGAACCCCCATAGTTTGGGACCCCATCCTGCACCCTCCTTTTAGGAAGGATGTCATTGTCCCGTGTCTGGGGTCTAGGAGGAGTCTGGTAGCTTGACTGGGAAGCTGGAGGGGGGTGTTATGTGACCTCCAAGGCTGAGTCGAACATGGACAAAAGAATATAGCATTCATTTCTCCGCCTCAGCCCTCCTCTCTCTGCCTCCCTCTTGGAACTCTAGATTTTGCCATGGCGAACACCCTGGCAGGAAGCCCAGGTGTGCCATGGCTCACAGGCTGGCGCTCCTCTCAGCCCGTACCCAGGGCCCGGCCGACAGCGCCGACCCAGCTCTGTAAGGTGCCCAAGTTTCCAGTCTTCCAGCCGAGGCCCTGGACAGTGTGAAGCAGACACGCTGTCCCTACCAGCCCTGCTAAAGTCCCTGCCCCACAGAACCCACTAGAGCTGCTGTAATTCAGCATATTTGGGTATAATCTTTAATGTGGCAATAATTACTGTTATAAAAACTAAAGATGAGAGCCAGGGATTTAGCTCAGTGGTTCCATGCCTGCCTTAAAAGTGCAGGGACCCGGGTTTGATCCCCAGTAATCACATACAACAATACTGGGTGTGGAGACTCACATCCACCAGCAATCAGAACCTCACACCAAAGTGCTGGGCGTGGTGGCTCACACCTGTAATCCCAGCACGCGGGAGGCAGAGGCAGGAAGATTGCTGAGTTCAAGGCTGAGCTCAGGGCCAGCCTGAACTACAAAAGCGAGACCCTGTCTAAAAAAATAAAAAACACACAAAAACTTAAAGATGAAAATGTCCTGAACAAGATGTGCACAAATAGAATTTAGCTATGTATATAAAAACATCATAATCAAACTGGACTTAATGTATCACATTAGAAGATTATAATCCTATATATATATATATATATCTGTTTTGTTTTAGATCTAAAGTGTCCCCGAAAAGTTTCATGTGTTCAGAAGGTGACTGGATTGTAGGGAGTGCTATACATCAGTGGATTCATCGCTAGTGAGTTCAGTGAATAACAGATGGGGGTGGGGTGGTAGAAAGAAGTGGGTGTGGCCTGGAAGGACCTCTCTCTTTCCGGCCCCTCCCCTCTCCACTTCCGATCGCCATGATGTGAGCAGCTCGCCTGCCCCAGGCCTTTCTGCCTCCCTTTCCTGCCTTGCCTTGCTGTGCGTGGAACGAAACATCTGAAGCCATGAATTAGAAGAAAATTCTCTTTCAAGTCAAGGGTCTAGTATTGTGTCCTAGTGCTTTGACTGTATCTCCACAGATGTAATGGTTGCACTCCATAAGAGTCAACATACATTCATGATTTTTAAGAACAGTTAGCAATCTAGAAATAGAGGAAATTTCATAACGATAGCAGATATTAATAATACCTGCAGAAAATATAAGATTAAATGAAGAACTGAAAACTTTTCCACTGAGATCAGGAATGAGCCAGGGATGGCCAGTTACTACTGTTCAACAAAGAGGTTTTAGGTAATATAATGTGTCAAGATAGAGAAAATGTACTATGCAAGGATTGGGGAGGAAAAAAAGCATCAATATGTACACATTGCATGCAGCATTCGCTTTGATTATGATACATAATCTGAGAACATCTTCAGGGTGACCTATTAGGATTAACAAATTTATCAAGGTTGCTGGACGCAAGGTCAATATGTACAAATCAGTTGCGATTTTACAGATTACTTACAAATTAGGAAATGTACATTTAAAAGATCATTTATAATAACGTCACAAATCCAGAACACTCAAGAATGAAATCTAATAAAAGACGCATAAGACCTCCACACAGGGACACCAGAATGTTATGGAGAGAAATAAAATAAGATCATCTTCAAAATGGAGAGATATGTCACATTCATAGACAAGAAGACTCGAGCTGTAGAGATTTTAATTCTGCCCGCATTAATCTTTGCAGCAGACTCAAGCAGGCCTTTGTGTGTGCGAGTTGATAAGCCAATCCTAAAATTTCCAAGGAGATGACAAGGGCTTACAAAATTAAAGGAATCTCCAAAAACAAAATGAAATTGGATCTCATGATGAGACAGTTAGGGGCCACCATGACAGGACAGAAAGCTGAGACCACATAATAAACCCTGGCATGGGAGACCGCCCTCTTAATAGCATGGCACGGCCTTTATTCCTGTGCCCTTTCAACAGACCTGTCAAGACACCCAGAGAAAACCAGAGAAGCAGAATATTTGCGTGAAATTCTAACCAAGTTAAAAACCTAAGCCCTCTTCGTTTTCACTGCTTTGATTTCAGTTTAAAATCACTGGTGTTGGCAGTCAGGCAGCCGGGGAAGACATTCCTAGTTACCCCACCTTGGCTGTAGATACACCCCGCCCCCCGCTACCCAGGATTCTCTGGGTTCCTCCCAGGACCAGAAACTCCTCTGCTGAGAACATGGGCCTTTCTCTGGGGCGTCAGGGGCCTGGTGGGTGGCCGGCCTGGCATGACAGGCTGGCATCTCTGTCTGCATGCCGTGCCCATCCCCTTGAGCCACACCTACTCAGCTCTGCAGGTAGACACCTTGACTGTTGTGCTCAGGCTGTGACACAGGATGACCTGGGCATCTTCTGCTTCCTCCACAGACACTGTAGCCTGAGGCCCGAGTCCTTCAGTCCTGCCCAAGGGTGCTCAGGGCGGAAGGTTTTGTATGGGATGATGTCATCAGACACAGGGAAATCTTACAGCCTCTAGAGCAAATTGATTCCCACCTGGGGAACCAAATCCATTGCAAAAGAAAACACCTTTCGGAGCCAAGTCCCAGCCAGCAAATCTGTAAAAACCTGCTGCTGTCTCTGTTCTGAGAGAAGCTCGGTCGCCTTCTCAACTGGCGCTGTTCCCTTCAGCGAAACCCCTGAACCCCCGCATCTCTTCCTGTGTGTGAGTGTGTGTGTCTGCAATGACTGATTCACTCTAGTTTCTGCGTCAAAAGCTCCTGTTGTCTGGTATCAGCAAGACCGGGTTTGAGACTTTCTAGCCAGTCCACCAGCACAGAGCTCCTCGGAGCACAGTGTGGAAGGGAAGCTGGTGTGGGCAGGCAAAAGAGGTGTCGGCCTCACGGAGCCACGGAGGGTCTACGGGGCCATGGGGCTCAGGTGTGGAGCTGCTGCATGCACCTGCTGTTAGCTAAACACTTTGTTAGCGCTCTGAATCCCCGGAGCAGCTCTGCAAGGTGAGTATATTAATATCCCCATTCTGCAGGCAGGTAAACTGAGGTTCAAACAGAGGAAGCCGCTTGTGCCAAATCACTCAAGGTCGTGATTTAAACATAGATCTAATGCTTGACTCTGTGTTTCTGCTAACAGACTGGCTTGGGCCCAAGAAGAGAGCTGGGAGTGAGAGGGGTGGGCTGCGGGCTACACAGGCGAAAACCTATCAGCGTCAGTTTTCTTCTGCATGATTGGAACAAGCTGGATGAATAGAGCTTATGCACTTGCAGCGAGTAATTGTCCTTTTGCATCTTCAGCACTGGCTGAGTTGATCCGCAGAGCCGGAGCCAATCCTTGAGCTTGGGCCCCTCCCTCCCAGACCACCACAACCCTGAGGTTTAGGGCAGGAAACATCTGGGGTGTGTGCAACCCAGCTGCACAGCTGCGGAAGCCACAGGCCCCAGGGAGGAGAAAGACTGCACCGCCAGCCGCAGGCCCAGCCCCAAGCTGCGTGCTGCCCTCAGCCCTCAGGGAACAAAGGCCCAGGCGTGATCGGGCTGGAGCAGAGAGCGCTGCCCGGAGCCCTGGCCGTGTAGTAAGGTCTGTCCTGCTGCGGGGACAGAGGACAAGGGGAGAGGCGTTGTCTCTGCGGGGAGGAGTTGGAATCCGTGACTGCAGAGATCTGGTGTCTCTGACACGGAGAGTAGGGTGGGAACTTCACTTGGAGGGAGAAGCATGAGCCGCCTCTGTCCAAAGGCCCCTCTCAGAGGCCCTGCAGCTAGAGACAGAGCGAGGCCACCAGCCTACCGTGCAATGGGGGATGGGAAGACCTTGGAGAGTGGTGCTGAGCGCCCCGTCAACAGCGGTATTCTAGCCTCAGGACACCCGCCTCCTGAATGGATGCCGGGACCTTGTACCTCAGTTTCTCCACCTGTACGTGGGAGGATGGTGGTGACCCTGTTCTGCAGGGTTGCCGTGTGGACATGGTATGTGTATTCATTCAAAAGGCCTAGGTCTAGCTTGGTGCACAGGGACACCAGCAAGGACTCTGTCACTTGCTCGAGGCCAGGATGGACGGTGGCAGGGCAAACCTCAGCTGCTCGGGCGGCTTCTGCATCCCCTGGGGGCTGGTGAGGAGGAGGAGAAGAAGGAGGAGGAGGAGGACGCAGAGGCCGCTAGAGCGACTGAGCTGAGCACATTAGTCTTGTTCCAGGATCTCAATTACCATTCCTAGACCGCAGGGCGGCTTTATGGAGTGGAAAAAATCCATTAAGGTTTTTAAAGCAAAGCTCAGGACGTAATCACCTCATCACAGGGTCCTCACTGTCGGGTGGCCAGAGTGGGCGGTTCCCAGGGCCCCTCCCAGCCACCCTAGCAGCCAGGAGCCCTCGGGGTGCCCTTTCTGGACCCTTCCTCGGAACTGACCCCCACGGGGAAAGTTTCAGCCGCCTGGACAGACAGGAAATAGGGGAAGCCAGACAGCCAGAGAGCTCAGCGGATGCCACCAGCAGTGACAGCGCCTCTGACCCTGCCACCCTGACCACCTCGTGCTCACACTCTTGTCCCTGATGTACCTGCAACAGCTCCCAGGGGACACAGGTGACCGGAGGTGGGTGTGAGCGGCCTGGAGGGTCAGAGTGTCCAGAGGCTCCCCAGGGAGGCTGAGGTGGGAAGTGCGCGTGGAAATGAGGAAGAGTTGCCCGGGGAAGGAGCAAGGCCGTCAGACAGGGTGCTCTGGGCAGGCGACAGCACAGGATTGGAGGACCTGAAGGACTGGGATGTCTCCACGGAAAGCAGATCCCATGAGGGGGACTGCGGAGGTCAGAGGGCAGCAAGGACAGGGCGGGTTCGAGGCTGAGAGGAGCTCGGGTTTCAGTGGGAGGAGCCAGGGCTTCGGTGGGAGGGGCTTGGGGGCTCAGTGGGAGGAGCTAGTCAGACCTGCGTCTTAGAAATCCCATTCTGCTGGCCTTGGCCACATCTGGGGACCCCTCGGGTGCCACATGAGCTGGGGCAGCCCTCCCGAGAGGAGACCCAGAATGGTCTTGAGGCCCGGAGTCCAAGCAGCATAGCCCCTTCCTCAGGGGCAGCCACCTCCCTGGGAAGGCCGGAGCCACCGCAAGAGACACGGCCCTGCCCACCCCCAGCAGAGGAGGAATTTAGACAGTCACTCCTTCCCAGGCCAGATTAGCTGCTAGCAGTGTAATGATTTTCATTAACGCCATCAGGCTTCCGCCAACTTGATTATAATCACTCTCTGGCCGCGGTGCTTGGGATGACGCTGAGTGGAATGAGCGTTAATCAAATCAGCTGATCATATCTGAATGCTGACGCCTGAACGGTGCCCTTGGCCTGTGGGAGGGGCCAGCGGGTGCCTGGGCCTCTCTCCCTGGCGCACGAATCCATATGGGTTCTCCAAGCGTGACTGGCTGCTCTTGAGCTGTGTCCCTGGGCCACCTCCCCGCAGAGGCTCAGTCTCTTCTGCCAGCTCAGGGTTGGCCCCTGGAGCTCCTGGCTTCAAGATGATTGTGTTTCCCGGTGAGCAAAAGCTGTGCGTCAGAGGTCTTGTGGATTTCCGAAGGTCACACAGCCCGCTGCCCTGGCCTGGCTTCTCCCCCCTCACCACACTGGCAGTTCTTAGGCTGAGTGGGTGTCGGAAGGACAGAAAGGGCAGAAGGTCCCAGCGATGACAGTACACACTAGGCTTGGGTCCCCGATATGCCTTTACCTCTGAGGGTCTCTATTGGTACAGGGACAAAAGTGGCTCAACCCACGGCTCAGGACCCAGAAAGGCCTGGGGAATAGGAGTGAGCTTTGCCATGGCTTCTGTGGTTACGTAGCCCACACTCTGGGCACCGGCCACCACCCACCACTGTCTCAGAGTCGAGAGAAACCTGTCCTGTCACTTTGCCCAGGGCCCTGGAAGGAGTAGGTGAGCCACACGGCCCTACCTGCTAAGGTAGGAGAAGGGTGACACCTTCATATTGTGAAGGAGAGGGGACCAAGCGGTGGGGGGAGGGGTGAGAGGGATACAAAAGAATCAGGATGTGTTAGGTACAGTCTCAACTCCCTCGGCTGAATGCGGCCGCCATGTACTGCTAATGTGTACTGACGAGAAAAGAAACAGAACTGCCTTGGGACAGGGCCACTGAGACAGGAAGTGTGCCAAGGGGGGCACCAGCCCCTGGCGGCCCGGGGAAGGGCAGGTCCACCGCTGGCAACCTGTGAGGGGGGCAGCGCTGGGCAGGTGTGGGAGGCCAGAGTGGAGCCCACCTGGCCATCGCGGGGCCTCGGGAGCCCAGGCTGGGCCTGACCAGCCTGCTTTCCTCTGTCACTGCTTCCCAGATCTGCTGGGCACGGTGACCCGTGATTCCCTAAACCCAGGGACACGGGTCAGGCAGGTCCTGTCTGAGGCTTGGGGAATGAGGAGGAAGCACAAGAAGAAGACAGACTCGCTGGGGCGGCAAGGAGGCTGAGCATGCTGGCATTAAGTGGAGCGGGCAGGGCACAGGGCAGACGGCTTAGAGACAGGAGGAGCAGCCCGACGACCCAGACCAGGAGGGGAGCTCAGCAGCAGCCCAGCTCTCAGGAGAGAGTGAGGGCTGATGTGGAGAGAAATCAAAATAATGATGGGAGGAATGTTTCCCCAGCTGCAGCAAGATGCTGGATTACAGATCGACCGTGCCTGGTGCGTGCGGAGCAGAACTAATGATGGAAAAACACCCAGGCCTGGCAGGATTTCAGAATGACAACAGAGAGGCGAGAAGCGGACGGAGACAAGGGAACAGTACCCAAGTCCTCCCGCTGGCCAGCAAAGCTGGCAGGCAGCAGGGCCGGGTCAGCTGAGCTCTGAGGGAGTGGTTTCCACCCAAGGTGTGCGCCCCTGCTGAGCCATCCCGGAGGGAGGCGGGAAAGGCGCTCCTTCAGATGTGGATGGAGACAGCTGGTCCCCCAACCAGCTGTGCTTACACCTGGGTTCAGGTAGACACATATCTGGATCTGGACTGAATGCAAACTTGGGTGTGGGCTACAGGCACACCTGGGTCGGGGTTATCTGTACATGTGGGTCCAGGTCTGCAGGCATACCTGGGTCTGGGCTATCTGCACACCTGGGTTCAGGCTGAATGCACAGACACACACACACACACACGCACACGCACACACACATGAGCTCAGGCCCTCTACACACCTGGGTCTGGGCTATCTGCACACCTGGGTCCAGCCTGCAGGCACACGTGGATCTGGGCTATATGCACACCTGGGTCCCAACTGAATGCACAGAAACACACACACACATGAGCTCAGGCCGTTTGCATACCTGAACTGTTTACATTTGAGTAGGGTCTACAGAGGAGGCAGGGCTTCCTGGGGGACCGGGGTCCTGAGGCCATGCAGAGTACCAGTGAGACCTAAAGCTGGTTAAAAAAAATATACAGGTGCTGGGCATCTCCCCCAAGGAGCAGACTTCTAAGAGTGAGATGGAGTTTCTCCCCAGCAGGGAGTGATATTCACACAAGGTAACAGCACTGGCCGTTCCTCCATCTCCGTCCCGCAGGAGGAGCCGCTGCCTCAGCACAGTAAAATAACTATGGTTTGCTGCTCCAGGAGGGAGGGCAATATCTCTTGGACCGGGAGGCGGGGAAAGCACAGTATGGTTCCATGTCCCACTCAGGGGTCCCCAGGGCCTGAATTTGAATTCAATTATAAATACTTGAAGACTTGGCTGGGAGGCAGGTGTCAGTCAGTGTGAGGGGCTGCGGGGCCCCCAAGGGAACATGGCGCTCAGAAGCGATCACTGAGGCAGGTCAGAAGCGAATGAAATGCTCAGTCCTTCCATCAGGCAGCAGCTGTGCAGACGGGTAACAACCCGCACCCTGGCCAGCCTGGGCTCTCGGAATCCCTGTGGGCCAGCGAGGTAGACAGAAAGAAGGCAGACAGAAAGGACTCAAGGAAAATCATCATTTTAAAACTATACTTGGAACTAAAGCTGCAGCTTCAGGACATAAACCCAGGAAAAATTCCCAAGGGCCTTCAGACACAAAGCCTGGAAACTGGGCTCGGAGCTGGACTCTTCACCCTTGTGTCCCTCTCCTCCTCACCCACCCTGTCCTCGCTGTCAATCGGACAGTGGGTCTCAGCTTCCAGTACAGGCGCGGGGTTGTGTCCTAACAGATCTCCACAGCCGGGGATTATGGTGCACAATGAAAATCTCAGCTCTCAGGAGGCTGAGGCAGGAAGACTGCCAGGAGATGCAGGCCGGTCTGGAACGTCTGCTTTGGGGACCTCCTGGGGCCCTGTCTAGTGACAGCAAGGAATGCTACAAGAAGGTGATGTGGAACCTGGCACAGCATAGGTACCTGGGTCTGGGCTTAATAGCTATACGTGTGCCCTCTGTGTCACACTGTTCCCAGACTCCTACAGAGCCCGCTGCCTGTTCCACCCAGGTCTGTGCTCCTGCTGTCTCTTCCCCTCCAGTGCTATGCCCAGTTTAGCAGGCAGGTGTCACCTTAAAATGCCACCCAGACTGGAGATCTCCTTGCGCTCCAAGCAAGATCATTCCTGCTACTTCCTGGGGACCCTCTTGTCTCCGGCCAGGCTCTGTGCTGGCCTTGGGAACCCAGGGAGGAGCAAGACATGGTCTTGTCCTCAGGAACCGCAGTCTGGGGACAGAGAGAGCAGAGGCATTGGGCTGGATGGCGTCTGGAAAGGTCCTGGGGCCACAGGAGGAGGTCTCTGCCTGCGCTGGGTCCTGGGAGAAGGCGTCATAGTTCTACCGGCAGAGGGCGTGGGGCTGGGAGCATCCGGGGACTGGAGGCCCGGATGTACAAGGGAGGGGCAAATAGCGCTCTGTGTTTCCCTTTTTAAAACATGTATTAAAGTATATATATCCCTCATATCTTTCTTTTGGGCGGCTGCTCTGGCTAATATTTTGAGGACAGTGACGAACAAGAGTGGTGATAGTGACACCCTTGTGTTATCTTCATTTTAAAGAGAAAACTTTCAGTTTTTCCCCACTTAATATGATGCTGGCAGTAGGTTGGCTGAAATCAGATTGTGGTGAGGTCCTTCTATACCTATTTACCTTAGGGATTTTTGTCATGAATGGATGTTAGATTTTGTCAAAGGCTTTTTCTGTGCCTACAAATGGCCAATAAATGCATGAAAATATGTTCTATATCGCCGGCCATTAGAGAAATGCATCTGACCCTATCTGACCCCAGAAAGAGGAGTTATCATCGAAAAAATAAAATCACAGTGTAGAAGAGGAAAAGGAACCTTCTACAAAGTTGGTGGGAATGACAACTAGTCCCACCACTACCGAAATCAGTGTGGAGATCCCTCACAAAACTAAAACTAGAAAAATTCCACTGGACCCAGCAATCCTGCTTCTAGGTAGCTGCCCAAAGGAGTTAAGATTATCATTACAGTGATACATGCACAGGTATTTATAGCAGCACACTTTGTAATTGCTAGATCACAGAAACAGCGGGAAGGCCACTGATAGATGAGTGGGGATGGCAATGTGATATTTATCCATAACGGAGTACTAAGCTGCCGTGAAGAAAGGTAAATGTGAGGCGCTTCTAGGTAAACTTGAGACCATAACGTTAGGTGAAATGAGTCGGGCGCACAAGCTTACATATTGCACAGTTTCTCTTAAATGAGAAACTCAAAGTATATTTATGCAAACGAGGAGGAAACGGAAGATGAATAAGCAGGAAGTGGGTAGAGGTTCCGAGTGCTCGCCACGGCATCTATTCCATTTTCTGTTCACTGTATTTTTCAATCCCCTCGCAAACTCTCGAATGTTTGCAGAGACAGCTGCAGGAAGCCAATAGTGGCTGGGAACATTAAAATTAAGATTGTGGCTCCATCCTTGAGGGACCAGGCCGGGAAGGCATGAAGGGGGAGACTGTCTACAGCAGGCAGCAACTTCACTGCGTTATAAATACAGGGATCTCGGGGCCCAGAGAGTTGAGGAAAGTCATCCAAGGTTACAAAGCCTGCCCACCCTCCTAAACCTGGGTCACACCTCCTGCCAGAGCCCTGCAGTGACACGTCTGTTACTATCACAGCTGTAGCAGCTGAGCATCTCGCTCACCTACATTGTCGCTCAGGCCATGAGCAATGACTAAAGGAACTTCCCCAGCTCACATGCAGAGAGGGGGCCACCTGCGTCCAGGACACCGGGCCAGACTGGCCTTTGCTGGGGACTCACAGAGCGCCCCTCCTGAGCCCGTCCTGGGGGCCAGGCCCTCCTCCGCCCCAAGTCAGCCACTCCATTAACTCCATGGTGCAAACATCGGCACTCAAAGCTGGAGGAGCCTGTGTCGGTCACCCAAGGTCAAGCAGCTGAGGGATGAGTCCTCGCCAGCCAGCTGCGAACCCCAGCCCTGTGCCCCGCATCTGCCCCGAGTAGACCCTGCACCCACTGGTGACTCCCGCCCGGTCCCCTGGCTCAGCCCACCCGTGGAGCCGCCAGCCCATGGTCCCCAGCTGGGATGTTCGAGGGCGCAGAGAGCTCTGTCTGAAGAGTCTGGGTGACACCAGACGGCCTGGGCGAGCTGGCTAACGAGGAGACACAATGGGCCCTGATTGCCTCCTGGTCTTTTATCATTTATTGCGAACTCTCTTCAGACCTCAGGGAAGCTAATTGGTAGCCAGTCTTGAGCTTGTTAGGAGCAGCTCAGCTCTTTAAATGACTGATCTTAAAGAGATCAGAGGCTTGGAGTTGCTCGTGGAGGAGTTCAGAGCCCGACGTGGCAACGCAGAGTCCACGGTCAGGAGGCGGGAAAGGATTCTGGACATCTGTGTTCCTAGTCAGGAACCACGAGAGTTTGACTTGCAATCCACTGGCCTGGATACGGATGTGGACACTGAGTCCAGTGGGACCCAGACGGAGAATTCCAGGATTGTGACCGTAAGGCTGCACAACCCGACAGCATCTCAGGCCCCACATGGATCAGCCTGCAGAGTCACAATGGTGGAAGCAGTTGCCAAGAGTGGGCCACAGTGGTCCCAACCTTCGTGCGACCTCCGGGGTCACAGAGGGAGCCACTGGGTTCAGACCAACTCCACACAAGGCTTCTCTGACCCCCTGTCCCCCTTGCATGCTTCTTTTATCTTTTTGAGACAGGGTCTTGCTTTTTTTTCTTTTTTTTTTTTGTAGTTCAGTCTGGCCCTGAGCTCACTATGTAGCCCAGATCAGCCTCGAACTCACACCAAGCCTCCTGCCTCTGCTACCCGAGTGCTGAGATTACAGGCATGAGTCATCACACCTGGCACTGTGGTATCTCGCTTGGCACTTTGGTAGATGGTATGTGGTTGGGATCAAACTCTGGACCTTGCATTTGCAAGGCAGACACCAGACCCACTGAGCTAAATCTCCAGCCCGCCTCATTCTTCCACGGTTAAGTTTTCTCTCTACTCCGCCTATTTCCAGGATGGTCTACACTGGCCAAGGCGAGGAGCTGGTCTACACAGCAGGACGGCTGGATGGAGGTGATATGGGATGGGGAGGAGACTGACCAGGACAACAGAGTCCTCAGAACAAAGACAGCCACAAGAATCCAGTGCAGGGCAAGGACAGGCCAGCGGGGGGAGGAAGGGACAGAGGGAATGGTGTCCCTGGCGGTGGGGGCAGCCATGCAGAGACCACAGTGCAAAGAGCCCGGACCATTGCACTTGTCCATGTGCTCCGGCCGGGACCCATCAGGTAGTAATGGGCAGCTAATGTCCCTGACCCCGGCGTGGCCTTGGTTAGCATCCTGCCATATGGTGAGGGCATCCAGGCCTGCAGGGTCCATCTGGGGACGCAGACTACAGTGGCTCGGGGAATCACTGTCCAGGACCCACGGTCACGCTGATTATGCTTCCTGCAGCTCTGGTCTCGGAGCCTGGTGAATTAGCCTCTCTGGCCAGCTGTGGGCAGAGGATAAGCTGAGGCTGCTGAGGTGACCAAAGCATGAGACAAGGACATCATGGTCCATGGAACCAGAGGAGCCCGGTGGGGGGCCTGTGGCTGCCCCCCGGCTCTGCGGTGCCTGACAAGAGCCCAGGCAGGGGCCAGGCAGCTGAGGTCCAAAGCCCGGCAATGCTTCACCTCAAAGGTGAGTAAATTGTCCCCAGGGCCCGAGCCTCAGTGTCCCCATAGACGATGGAGAACTTGGACCCTAGAGCAGGCAATGGGCCTCAGAGACCTCAGGTCACAAGGAACCCGAGGAGCAGGACCCAGGTTCCCAGGACCCAGGTTCCCAGGACCTCGGTTCCCAGGACCCCGGTTCCCGATGGAGGGGCCTCCGCAGGGAGGGCAGGAGACAGGAATCAATTAGCTCAAGTTGGTAGCTGTGATTGTACATTTTTGAGAGAGAGACAGAGAAAATACTCCACTTCTTCACATTTTGAATTAAGAACAGAAAACATCCAATCTGTTGGAATTGCTGGAGAGGACACTTGAGTTTTATTTCAGGGCCACTCAGGCTGAGAGGGCGGAGGTGGTGGCGTGGGGAGACGGGCAGAGGGAAGGAGCCGCAGGCAGTGTGGGGAGACGTGCAGAGCAGACACCCCAGGAGGCCTGCTCTGGCCCTGGGCTGGTGCTGCCATCCCTGTCCTCTGTCCCTGGAGTGGCCCAGGGCAGGGCTGGAGCAGCAGGTGGAGAGGGCCAGCGCCTAGGGTGTGAGCTATTTCCGGTCAGTCAGCCCTGTCCACCTGAGCAAGTGACAGCCCTTGGGGTTGGAGCTGCTGTGGGTGGGCTCTGGAGGGCTGCTCAGCTGGGAGAAGGAGGGGACATGGTCAGGCTCCGAGCGTCTCTTCCAGGAAGGCCACGTGTCCCCAGGGCGGGCAGACATGCTGGCCACCCCGGATATCAGAGCTATCACAGCTGCCATCACCCCCAAGAGCAGGTTAGGGAGCTGGAGTTGGGGCACCCCAAGGTGACACAGAGACCACCCAGACCCCACAGCACGCCATGACTCACACTGTCCATCCTCCGCAATGACCCCTCCACAGCAGGATGGGGCTGACTCCGGACAGGAAGTGGCTCACACCCGCAATACAAGGCCCGCCACTCGAGACCAAGCCTCTTGCACAAATGATTCCGTACAAAATTCATTTTCTTAAATGCCTGCTCTCCGTCCAGGGTCTGGAGTTGTTGGGAGACAAGAGCGTATTTAACTGTGAAAAATGACCCTGGGCCCTTTAGAGCCCAGAGCAGGCTGGTTTTTAAACTGCTTCATAGCTCGAGGGTACTGCGCTAGGACCCTTTATCGTGAGAATTCCTGCGAGCCAGTGTACGTGAGCTGTAAACTGCCAGCCTCTCCCATCCTCGGGCTTCCAGCTGTGGATTATTAAAGAGCAGGACAATTATAATCCAAGTGATGACATCAGAGGTGCATTTAGCTGGTGCTGAGCCCTATGGGGTTCTGGAGAGCGATGCTGGTGGGGTGCCCATGTGCCCTCGGGGCCCAGAGGCTGCCTACCCCGCCATATCCAGGCCCAGGGTTGGTGAGTGGACTGACTGCAGCACTCACTTCCGCCTTGGGCTTTTGCCCGTAAGTGCCCACTTGTAAGCTGCTCCCCTTCTCCTCTGCCCTCTGGTGCCCCCTCCAGCTGCTTCGTGTCTGAGCCACCCCCCTGGGAATTCTCTAGGCTCAATGGCACTTAAGGCTCTTGTCTCCAACCATCCTCTGGGAGTCCCACACTGGGAGGAGGAATAAATGACCCAGTGCTGACATCCCCATGACTTCTGCTTCCATCGAGAAAGGGCCAAGCTCCAAACGAGGTCCTAGCTAGGAGCCCAGGAGTAGGACAAAAATCCGTGTTTGTTGCCACCACTGGGGAATGCTTGTTACACAGCACTGGGACAGCAAGAGCTGACCCATACAATGGACTAAGAGGAAGAAGGGTCACCCCCTTCCCTGATGGACAGTTGATCTGGATGCAACAGCTCATAGTTTCAGCTCATGGTCAGCTGGCTCAAATGCAGAAGCATGGAGGATGAGCTGCCGGGGAGGAAAGCTGCTCAGGACTGGATACGCAGGAAGCAAGGAGCCAAGAAGGGAGATTCACCCTTCCGGTTACCGCCTCCACTGCGCCTCTTCCCAGGCTCTCCCTCCTCACAGACACAGCCTCCAACTATCTGTGGAGGAACCAATGGAAAAGCACAGCACCCCAGGACCCAGTCACCTTCCCAAAGCCCGGCTCTCAGCGCAGGGGAGTTTTGGGGTCGCATTTGTGCTAAGCCACAGCAGTGAGGAAGGACTCAGGGTATCAGGCCACGCATGCATGCCTGGCTTTGCTGAGCCCGGATCCTTCTGACTGTGCTCCTCTTCCTTGGAAATGATGGGTGAAATCCACACAGCTCCGGCCCAGGCCTGCTCCCCATCCGTGCTCAGTGAACAGTCCGATTGTTATTTCAGAAGATGCCTTGGTCTCCGGGCCTCATTACAAAGCCTGGGTGACTTTGTTCTGGGCCCTGGCACCTCTGTGGCGGTTGGGACACAGCCTCCACCTCTGACTGTCCGAGCCTTCCTGAAGGGCTCAGGGTTGTGCCAGGAAGAGGGGGGGGGGGGGTACTCGCCAGCTGGCAAAGCAGAGGCCACATTCCCAGAAAGGGGCCAGTGCCCAGGAGCTGACGGTTGTGATTTGTGGCCTGTGCCCAGCCTGCTCTGACCTCAGCAGGCTGCCCCGCTAGGAGGCCACCCACGTGCCGTGGACAAGGTCCATGTGCTGCGGGGTTGGGTAAGACCACCAACACCACCCCGGTCACGTGTGGGTACCACCTCAGAGCCGGGGAGGCACTGTCCCCTTGAGGATCGCTGCAGGTCACCCGAACCGCGTGTGTACACGCACCTGTGTGTACCTGTGGGTTTGGATTTGACAGAGGTTGCAGCCTACTGTATGCCAGGCTCTGTGCCAGGAAGAGTGGGTCCTGAGGCGGTCATAAATCAGTGACGTACGTCCACTCCCCGAGTCCTGCCCTGTGCTGCGTCACGCTTCCTATTCAAGGTGGCTATTCAAGGGCTATTAAGCCCCCTGGCAGAGCTCTGACCGGGAAAGGAGCTGTCTTAGGCACTGTCCTGTTGTTAAGGTACAATACCTGACCCTGGAAACCAGGGAAGAGGGGCTTCTCTCAGTCACATTTCTGTCCACTCATTTGGGTCCCAGGTAGACAGGATCACAGGGGACAGATATTCCCTGCACCGTGGACAGGTAGCACGGAGAGTCAAGGGAGTGGCCAGGACCAGAGACAGCCTCACAGGCTGTGCCCACAGCAATGTCTCTTCCGGTCAGGCCCCGCCTCCTACCAGCAAGTCCGCTGTGCTCCAGTCACCTTCCAGAGTTCCTAGCTGTGATCACAAGAGGCTTTTGGGGACATCTAGATAGAAGCCATACTAAGCGCCTCACCCTCTTTATTGACAAGAAGACTACTGGCGCAGGGAGTGGAGGCGGGTTCTCTAGGCAGATTTGGAGGTTAGTGGCCCCTCAGTAGGGCTCCTGGGGACACAGGGGAGCGGAGGTCCAGGGAGCCACCCTGGCATGAGGGTCTTAAGTGTTGTTTGCAGGGAATACATGTACCAGGTCAGCAGAGTCTGCACAGAGAGCACTGGCCAGGGATTCAATACAGAGGCACAAAGTCAGGTTGACACCCTTCCTTCCAAGCACCAGGGAGCAAGCGTGCCCCAACTGCATGACGGGTCCCCTCACTTTTTCTCCAGGGCTAAACTGCACTCACAGAACCGGGTCCCTTCTATAACTGGAAGTCTGGCCCAGAGTCAGGGAACTGGAGACCCATACAGGGAGCTCCCCATCTGCCCAGGAAGTCATCCTCTTGCTGCCCTCCCGGAATGTCCTCGTCCACCAGCTCGGTGGTGTTCTTCTGCCCCTAGCCACAGTCCAAGCAGGATGGGGACACTGCACTTCCCAAAGGGACCAGGATCTGCAACCCGGCAGCACGCCAACTCTGAAACCTGTGGGGCCAGCATCTCTCGAGTCCGGGGGACTCATGTTTGGGTGTTGGCTATAAGTACTGGAAGAGCCAAAAGGCGGGCTGCCCCTGCCAGGCTGGGGCACGGAGAGGGTGACCAGAAGTGGCATCGAGACCCCTCCCAAGGAGACTGATACTCCAGTCGGGGTCCTGGGAGTTATGAGAGGATGGAAGTCACGCGGAAAGTAGCTCCTGCCTCCCTGGACCCACCCAGGCCACAGCTACCTCTCACCCAAGCCGGTGGCCCCTTACCTGTGCCCAAGGCTGGTCACTGTCCGGTTGGAGAGGAAGTTGGCATGGGGAGGCCACTCCAGCACCCCAGGCTGTGTCTCTGCTCAGTTGCAGCCCCTGCCACACTCTGGACAGCACGTCCCCGGCTGGGACCTGTATATATGTGCGCCTGTGGGACCCGGGTGCCTCCGGGGGCCAGGTCAAGTATTCCTGGCTGCCACCTGCCACCAGCCCATCCCAGGGGCCAGCTGGCCGTGAAGGAGGCGCCGCGGCCGGGCCGGAGCTGCTGTCATCTGCCACAGTCAGGCGGCCGCAGCTCTCTAGGCTCCTGCCGGCGGCTCAGGCTCAGGCGAGCAGGTTATTTTTAGAGCTCGGCCCTTCCCCAGACGCCAGGATCCCAGCTGAGATCTCCAGCAGCCCCACGTAGCCTGATCCTGGGCTGAGCCGCTGCTTCCTGGGAATGTTCTGGAAGACAGAGGAGGGACGAGGTCCTCCGCACTCTTGTGGGAGAACACAGGCCCGCCCGGGGTCTCCCCGCCTCAGCCGCCTGGCCTGGCTTCACTGCAGGCAGCGGCTCTCCACCCTGGGAGCCTCAGTTTCCTCATCTGCAGCATGACAGAGGACAGATGACCACCTGCGCTCAACAGGGCTGGGATCTAAGGCTGCCCGGAGCTAGAATCAGACACTGGCACTCTGTGCTTCTTCCTGCCAGGGTGGCACAAGGCGCTGTGCCTACACCGTGTATAGGAGGTGCTCACAAACCCAGCGGGCCAGGACCAGGCGCCGTCCTCAGGTGCATAGGAGTGCACAGGAGTGCTGGTCCCTCCCCACCTGCCAGGTCCTGGGAATGCACGCGGTTACCAGGTGGGAGGATGAGCTCCAGAAGGGAGGGACCTCCTGGGCCACTGCAGCTCTGGCAGCAGGATCCCTTTCCAAGCTCACGTGTGGCCCACCCCCCCGTCCTGCCTGGCCCGCCTGGGGCCCCTGGTGCATTTCTCTGAGTGACAACTGCCTCTCCCCCACTCCTTGCCATGCCTGCCCTCGAGTGCCAGGCTCTGGCTCTGTGCAGTACCCTCTGTCCTGCCAAGGGTGCTCTGCAGTGTACGGGGGCTGTGCCTGCCTTGGGCTGTTTCTACGTGGAGACTCCAGAGAACTTCTCCACCCCAGTGGGCCTTGCTTCCTATCCATAAAACCAGACAGTGATTTCCCACCCGGGGCAAGGGATACGCTTCCTGTGGTGAGAAGGGGATGTCCTGGATGTGCCCAGCTGCCATGTCTGCTTGTCCACTTTGGTCACGCTGCCAGGAATGCTGCATCTTCACTGTGCCTTTGCTCAGTGTCCCCCAGGAGTAAAAGCCTGGGCCCCGCGGGCAGGCCTGGCCTCTGTGCAGAAAATATGGTGACGGCTGTGGCCCAGCAGGCACTGGGACGTGAGCGTGCCCGGAAGAGCCTCCCAGGGGCTGGAGTCGGATGGGAAGCACTGTGGTTGCCATGGCAACCAGCCCTGTGGGTCATGAGACCCTCAGCCACAAGGGGCCGGGGTCAAGTGGGGTCAGAGGGGCAGCGCACTGGGCTCCCTTAAAAAGCATTTGCTGTTATTTTTTGAACTTGTGGACTTTTTTCTCTTCTGAATTAGACAAGAGTTTATTCTTTCCGCTGTGCAGAATTAGGAAAGCACAAGAAAGAAATCAAGAGGAAAAGTATCCCGGCACCCGAGGCCCTTGTCAGCCACGGCTGAGACTTAGCTATTTCATCCTTTTTCCTATAGCCAGCTATAAATATAGATCTCAGACAACATGGGAAGGTTCTATATTTACACACTCTAATCTACTTTATTCGCTGCCATCGTTTCTCTAGGATTCTAAGGACTTCTCAGAAAACAGCAGGCATCGGCAGCACAGGGTTCATGCGGTCCCTCCTCAGGGGCCCGAGGTCCGGCCTGGACCTGCTTGGGGAGCCTGGGTGTCCCGCATCCTGCATCGGGGCCTCCCTGCTGGGGCCTGAGTAAGGCGAGTCACCAGGGCTCCTCCCTGAGCCACAGGTTGTGAGAGACCTGATGGGGTGACCCCTTCAGGGTACCCGGGGCCCCCATCACCATGGAACTCTGCAGGACAGGCCTACAGGGGAACTCGCCACAGCCTGGGCTAAGAGGTCCGGCTGCTTCCAGGTTCCATGGAGGCCCTGGGTGGGCGATGTCTGCCACCACATGAGAGGAGACTCCGGCTGCACCCTCTGTTGTCCAGATGGTGCCCCTGTCATGTCGCTCATCCAGGCCATGTGGGAGCTCGGAGGCCCGGGGCCCAGCCTTCCAAGGTCTGGATACAGACCCGCCATCACAACTCCTCGAGTTCACAGGAGGTGGGGTAGCCGGGAGGCTAAGGCGGCAACAAGATGGGGCTGGAATTAGACCCGCTGCAGGGAGACCAGCTGTCCCCTATTACCACCTCCTCGCCTCACTGGAGGAGAGAGACCGTGGTTGGAGCCCTGAGGCCGTCCAGTCTCAGAGCCGAGAGGCACAGACAGGAAGTGTGTCCTGGTTGGGGGGACACCCTGGGGAGACCCTGCAACTCATAGAATGCACACCTCGGTGGGCAGGAGTGGTCGGCGTTGCAGGGTCACACTGGGCCCTATGCTACTCAGTCCACGGCAGGGACTCCCACGTCAGCCTAGACCTGTGGCTGAGTTTGCTCTCGAGCTGGATGTTCCAGAGTCCTGTAACCCACATATTTGGTCAAACACATTTTTTTCAGTCATATACTTCTTATCTAGGATTTTGTAAAGGTTTCTCCCATGATTAAGCTGGCGGTGTGGGCCATCTCTCCACGCCCCATTTTTTACTGGGAAGCTATTGTGCACGGTCCACCCTGGAGGAGAGGGCAGTCAGAGAACACCTCTGTAAAGGCGGAGTATCTGTAGCGATTGCTTGGAAATCTTCTTCATGGGAGACTGGAATCCCCCCACAATTTATTTGTTCATTCAGAAAGACTAATGGGCTTTTGTTTTCTACTTGGGATATAGTCAAATATCCAACACGACTTTCCTTGACCTGTGCTCCTATTCTGCTGCCCTTGGCCAGCTGGCACCCTTGTCACCGTGTCTCCTGCATGGACTCTAGCTTTCTGGTACCACAGGATGTCACAGGTTTATCTCGTGTGCTTCTCAGGTTGTCCTGGAGGCAGTATTTATCCGAGAAGCCCTGGTTCCTTCATCTGATGATCAGAAACGCAGATGTAGCCCTACGTGACCATGCATGCCTGTCCTTCCAGCTACTTGGGAGACTGGGGCAGGAAGATAAATTCAAAGCCAGCTCAGGTGACTTAGTAAGAATTTAAAACTTAATAAAATTTAAAAATAAAAAAATAACTCAGCTTCAGGTATTTGATGGGCTGATTTCTATAGGAGAGTAATGCCCCAAACCTCTTTCAACAGGCAGTGTCTGTATCTCCATGAACCTAACCACAACTTTATCCTGAAGTCTCCCACTTCGTGGGTCAGCTCCTCCCTTGCGCTTGGCTGTAAACTCCTAGGACAGCAGTAGAGAGTGTGGCTCCTCCCACCATTCATTTAGTAACCGTTTGACTCCAGCAGCTGTGACACTGGTGTCTGATGACCTACATGCCATGGGAGGCTACTTCATAAACCAGAGCTTAGGCATAGTGCGTGTGCCCAGCTTCTTGTGTTTTTGGTCACATATACTCACTTCTGAAGTCACTTAGGCCTCGTCGTGTTCTGATCTTCTTCAGCAAGACCATTTCCCATGTATAAGACAGATTCTTTTGTCACATTCTCTATCCCATTCTGGGCTCCTACCCCCTCTCGTGTGGTTTCCTAAGATTTGCGTATGTTACAGTTGGCTCTGTGTTGTTAAGGTCAATGCATTTTGGCAAATGCTCATTACCTGACAGTCATTGTCACAGTGTCGTACAGAATGGTTTCCCCAACCCCAGAAAACACTCATTTAACCCTCTTCAAACACCAAACCCCTGTCACCCACAGCTCAGTGTAAGATTTCTATAGGTTTGGGATTTTTCAGAATGTCATGTAATCAGAATTACACACTAGGATTTTTTTTTTTTCAAGCTGGCTTCTTTTGCTTAGCGATATACACTTAAGATTCATCCATGTCATTTCACGATTTGACAGCTCCTTGCCTTTTATCATGGGAAGTGACTCCGTGGCTAGGAGGTGCTGCAGTTTATTCACCTACTCTTTCCAGCTTTTGACAACTCTGAAGAATGATGCCATAAATAGTCGCATGCAGGTTTTTCCCTCGCCTTACATTTTCAGATCAGCTGGGTGCCCACCCGGCAGAGCAACTGCTGACTTGCATGGCAGGCTTGTGTTCAGCTTTGAAAGGAGCTGCCAGGCTGCCTTCCAGAGCAGCTGTATCATTTTGTATTCCCAGCAGTGAATGCAAACTTCTCTGGCTCTGTATTCTCCCCTGAGCAAGGTGTTACGTTTTAAAACTCATGGCCCAGCCCAAGACCGTGCAGATTTTCTTCTATGCTTTCGTCAAGAAATTTTATATTTTTCTATTTTCCTCGTAGATCTCTGATCTCTTTAAAGCCAGTTATTGTATCAGGTCTAAAGTTTGTGTCTAAGTTCTTCCTGCTCTCATCTCTCTTCTCTTTCTTCCCCTTCCTCTTTCTACTTCCTTTCCCTCTCCTCTGTATCCATGTTGCTTAAGCACTATGCACATGGTACAGATACATCTAGGACTTGTGGAAAGACTACACTTTCCCCACTCTGTTTATTTTTTCCTCTCTATTTTTGAATTTGGATAACTTTATTGATGTGTTTCTAAAGCCTCTGTCCTTTTCCCCCGACATTCCTAACACACTGTGAAGCCCAGCCCATCAATTTTTCATTGCAGTTATTGCACATTTTAATTCTTGGATTTGCATGTGTTTTAAAAATAGTTTTCATTATTTATGAGATTTCATACTTGTTTGCTTATTCATACAGTGTTGTTTACTTTCTTTCTCTCCTTCTTTCTTTCTCACTCTCTCTC
>PVIR01004657.1:0-76565 GCA_004026965.1 Petromus typicus
ATAGACCTTAGGAAATGGGATTCCTGGGCTGAAGGAGAAGTACAATATAAAGCACTTGCCACATGGTCTGAGGCTGGCTTTCCAAAGTTTACCCTACCACCATCAATTTACACATAATTTTCAAAACAAAGAAGATAGGGACTATATGTTTGGGGGACACGTGGAGCTATATTTTATATTTGTTTGATTTAGTTTCCCTTCATATTTGTTTTAGCCTTAAGATGAAGGTTCAGTCATTTGAGGTTTCAGTTCCTGGTTTTCTGATCTGAGGTTGTGGTTTTTCTCCTGCCATGTGTCTTCTCGGTCATATATATTTTCCCATAAGTATTATAGTTTCTCCTTTGGCTATGACTCACGGTTCCCTGCTGTCAGTCATTGTTCTCCAGATGTTCCTTTTCTTAGTGTCTCATCAGTTTTGTGTGTGACTGTGGCATTAGTCTTTTCCCATCGTCTCCACTTCTGTGTAATTTCTCTCTCTTCATTCCACATCTTTGAATGAGGATGTTATATGTAGGATCAGTAAAATATATCTGTATCTTTGACTTTTATGTGTTTGCCAACTTCTCCTCACGACTGTGGTCCAGTATGAGCAAACCTTCACTTGACCTTCTCATGAAAACTTGGTTAATTACATCTATGTATCCTCAACATTGTCACTAGATTTCTTTTCTTTTGTATGTACTGTTACTTGCATTACATGAGACCTTTCCAATATTTACAGTAGTTATTTATAGTTTCCATTAGCACTGTTTTATTCTAACATACTTGGCCTTTGGGGATTTAAACTTTAAAGCATTCCAGAGTGAATAGAGCAAATGTCAGAGTACCTACCTGAATTTAATGATTATTCATGGACTCTGTAATATTTTATTGTGCATGGTACTTACAGCCTTCTAACAGCCTTACCATACCTGGGCATTTTTGGTTATTGTGGGACATTAGCTTTAGTAGTAACCCTATAGCTTGTTCTGAATGCAGCCCGTAATTCTTTCCCTTTTGCAAAATTCTTTCAGTGGACTTAGCTTTTTCACTATTGGCAAAGTGCTTCCTTTATGTCTGGTTAAATTTTAATTCTGAACTTGTTTCTTGCTTCTTCTCTCATTTACCCCAAGTTTCCTCGTTTTCTTGGCCTTGTTTGTTCCAATTTATTAACAGTCCATGGCGATGGTGTTTTATATGCCAGCTGTATGATGTGGAGGCCCTGGAAAGAACCCCTGGCCCTGGCCATTGTTCACGGGAGTTCACAGTCACTTAAGGGACGCAGCGTATATTAGGACTGAGGCCATACAAGGTGGGATTGCCATGTGGGGCCTTGAAGGAGCGAGGACACATCTGGAGGAGAGTGGAGAAGGGGACATCATAGGAGACACACGGAGGGGAGCCAGGAGCGGCATGGGCTGGGTGGCAGATGTCAAGGAGATGAAGCTGGGTCAGCAGTCAGGCCCCTTCTAGCTTTTGGTGGGGAGGTGTGTTTGGAGGGGAAATGAGAGAGGAGTGTAGGGCTGGGAAGTGGGAGTGGGAGGAAGGCTGTGGTAGTGAGCAAGACATTGCCATCCCTGTTCTTACAGGGCCTGAGCGTCGTGAGGCCTTTTGGTGATAGTGGGATACATAATACTGTATAAACCCTGTAGGATGTAAAGTCTCCTTCACAGTCTGGTTTTCAGACTGTGGCCAATGTGCAGACAAAAAGTGTGTTGTCAGGTTCCTGGGCCTTCAGAAGACTGCCCATTTGTCCTTCTAGGTCAGCCAGCTGCTCCTGTGTCAGGCTGCCCCACCCCTTTTGTTAGGGTGCTTGTTGTGTTACTGGTTTGCCATGAATGCAGCTGGAAAGTTCCAGCTTCTCTTTGATGAATCCATTCTGGAAGCTGATGAAATGGAAGTCATATTTTGAAATGATCAGATAATCGGGGAGCTGTGGAACTAGGTAGACCTAGCTCATCATTCAGTAGCAACTTGAACTTAACTCTTGTCTTTTGAAGAACAATCACCTGATGAGACAGAGGCTCCAGCATGATTTCAGCTGGGGTACAAAAGCTGAGAGCATGTTTCTGGGTGTGCGTGTGTGTGTGTCCTGTATATGCTCATAGCTCTAAAAATTCTGTATCTTACCTGTGATCTCTTTCTTTTCTCTGGCCAGAACTTTTACTTCCCTTCTGCAGAACTTGGAGAAAATTGTGAAGCCATAGGCAAGAAGTTACTGCATTTAGAAGATCAGCTTCACACAGCAATCCACAGTCACGATGAAGACCTCATTCATATCCTTTTCATCTTGGAGGGTAGGCACCTGCCAACTTATTTTGAAAAAGAAAACCTCAAAAATTTATACCATTTCCATATGCCTTAGCAGATAGAAACAAATTATGGTGAGATTATCCTGTATGCAATATTTTCTGTCTAGTTTTCAAGCAATTCAGTATTTTTTTTTTTTTTTTACTATTCAGTTGATCACCAAAATGTAACCACAAAGTTCAGACATTCACACAAAGAAGCCAAAGCAAAATGGATTTTCACCAGGTATGAAACTGGGTCCGTGTGACCTTTGGGACGTCATTAGAACAGAAGCATTTGACTGGCTCAGTTTCTGAAGGGCTGTAAAAATGTGAAGAATCCCAAATCTCTCCTCAGATTTCTCCATCTTACAACTCTGCCACATAACGGGCAGTAGAGTATCAAAGCTAGTGGCCACTTGGATCATTCCTCTTGAGTGTTTAACCATGTACACAGTGAAGCTCAGCCCTGTCCTTTTTTATTCTTAATGGCAGGGTTTTCTTGCACCAGGCTCATTATCCTTGGGGTCAACTCCACAAACACCTGTGTTGCAGTAAGCAAGGCGAAAGGAGTGTGTCTTAGGCAGCTGTGTTCACATGGGACACCATACCCCAGATGACCTGTCGGGGTAGTATCATTAGTGAGTTCTCCTATGAAGAGAAGGGTAGGTATGTAGATGGGTTAAGGAATAGTTAGACCCATCCTTTATCTTTTTTAGTTAGTAAATGACAAGTTGATATTTTCTAATTAAAAACCATTTCCCTCTTCATTCATTCATTCTACTCATTTTATTAGTTGTGTTTGTTGGACATTTACTTTGGCTTTTGCTTCTCCTGCCACCTTTACTAAAGTTCCACTTCTTAGCATGCTTTTATCTGTGTGTATAAATAGTTTTGAACAGTTAAGGATTAATCTTAATCAGCAGTAGTCCAATATATGGTTTAGCGATGAATTCAACATTATTTCCTTTCTCATTATAACTTTAAATTTTTGACCTTGCTTATTAAACTTAGCATGATATTTCTTTAACTTAATCAGCAATTATTTTCACATCGTTCAAGGTACATTTTTAGAAATTTCTGTCTGCTCTAATTTCTGCCTCTTGCAAAACCAGTGTTTAAGCTGTTAGTGGAAAGTTGCCTCAGAAGCAGTGGAAAAAACCATGGCATCTTTTGCTCTTCACATGCTCAGGAGTCAAAGATTTCAGCTGTCCGAAGGGGCCCACTAACAGCCAGCAGCTGTTTCTGGACATATGAGAGCCACCAGTTCAAGGAGCCATGGCCCATACAGGGTCCTGAGCAGGGGCCATCTTGGCCTAGGAGGGCCCAGGAGCTGTTCTGAGCTCTGTAGACAGGGACTGTGCTAGACCTTTATTTTGAACATTTCTAGAAGATTACCTTGACTCTAGGGAGTTGTCGTGTCCTTACCAAGTCTAGGGTTAGAAGAGGAGGCTGAGAAGGGGCTGAGCAGTATTTCAAGGAAACTCTGTGGCTTTTCAACAGCCAGGCCAAGCCAGGGTCAATAGACGAGATGGACGTCAGCCTCCTCTTTTGCAGTGTGAGGGACTGTTGCACGCACCTCTAAGTTTTTATAGAACTAAGGACACACTGTTTAAGATAAGCCTCACCTGAGCGAGGACTTGGGATCCAAGGCCATTCATTGGTCACACTGTTCTCAGCCTGTTTGTCTCAATGGCACATAGTATCCTGTTAGCACAAACACGGTTTCAAGGTAGGTAGATTCAATCTTCTTGTAACAAATTCTTGGAAGAGTCAGCAGCCACAGAATGGCTTGTATGAGAAGTCATTTAATTCTTATTAAACTGGTATAAGTAGGCAAAGATTCCTGTCTCTGCTTTACAGTTAGGAAAATGGAGGCGTAGAACTCACTGCATCTGAATTCATCTCTAACAGTGTAGAACCTGCCAGGCACTGGCTACCTGTGACCCTCAGGAGGCAGCTATGCCTGTAAGGGAAGGACAGGTCTGTTTTGTGGAGAAGACAGTCACTTTAAATTTGAAGGTAGAGACCCAGGTGTGGTGGTGCACACCTTAATCCCAGCACTCAGAGAGGCTGGGGCAGGTGGATTTCAAATTTGAGTGCAGCCTGGGCAACTTGGCAGCTGTCTCAAAATAAAAAATAAGGATTGGGGTGTAGTTCAGTGTGAAGTCACTAGATTCAACCTCCGGTAGTCCACTCCCTGAAGCTATAGTAACTGTTGAATTCCCCCTGCCTTTTGGGAACTTTGTTGATCCTTGTTGAGATAAATGAGAAAATGTCAAACTTGAGAGCTATCAAACCACTGGTATAAAAAAACCAGAGGCTGGGGAATTTGCTCAGTGGTTCTGGCACCTGCCTTGCAAGTGCAAGGGCTGGGGATGGATCCCTGATAACCACATACAACAATACCAGCTCACCCATCAGCAATCAGGGCCACATACCACAGTGCCGGATGTGGTGGCTCACGCCTGTAATCCCAGCCCCTGGGAGGCAGAGGCAGGAGGATTACTGTGAGCTCAAGGCTGAGTTCAAGGCCAGCCTGAACTACAAAATGAGACCTTGTCTCCGAAAACAAAAACAAAAAAACACCAAACCAAACCAGGCCCTCCCCTCTCCCTCCTCAAGTACAGTCCATTCTACAGCATGGGTTCCAACCCAGACTTTTCTTAGGAGCTCAGGCTGTGTTTGCAGGAGTGATTGAGAATAAATACACAAATTACAAAGTGCCCCCCGGATTTGAGGGGGACACTGTGCCTCATGTTTACCAGGCTTTGTGAGGCTCCCTCACAAACAAAGCCATCATTGAAGATCACGATTCATCCCCAGATTCAGAGGACTGCCAGGATCCTCCTGTCAGATCTGTCTGGTTTGTGTGTTCATTTTTGATCACAGATTTAGTACTGAGAGCAGTTGAAAGTGGCAGCTTGTTACTTACAACACAGAAGGGCCGCACAGTGAGTGTACTCTATTGTCGGAGCCGTTAAGCTCGTTGCTGGACCCCATGGAGATATGCAGTGAGTGGGGTGAGATTAATCCAAGTCCACATGGAGCATGGTCAGTGTAGGCCCGTCAGGGACAATATGTCCATGAGACCACTATATCTGTTCTTCCAGCAGGGGTACCGAGCAGCTACGTAAGCTGTGTGTGCATATGTGTGCATGTGGCTGGTGGCACCCAAAGGGACAGGCAAGTGATGGGCAGTGCCGGGGAGTTTCCAAACAGGTCCTGCTGGCATGCAGTGTAAAGCCACAGTTACTGGCAGCCTGCCGGGAGTCTTCATAAAGACGGTGGATTAACAAATCTGGGGTGTGGGGGATGGGCCATGTCTCTTCCTCGCCTTGACAGGCCTGCTAAATTGCACATAGCACAACCAAATGAGAGCCCCAGCCAGTCAGCTGCTTCAGGGTAGCTGTCCGAGAAGGGTCTGTGCCGCTATTAATTGGGAGAGCAGGCTGCAGGAGGGGCTCGTGCAGGAGCCTGGGAGGGCCGGAGGTGCGACTTCACAGCCAGAGAGTGGGCTGCTGGAGCAGGAGTCTGAGCCTGGAGTACAGAATCACAGTCAAGAAGGCTCCTAATTAGCAGTTAGGTTTTGAAAAACCATTTGAATGTGTAAAGGTTCCTGTATGTTCAAGACGTATTAACTAAAAACCTGCTAGGTTTAGGTTGACTTTTAAGCAGGGATTTTTACATTTCCTTCAACTTCTGCAGGCCGCTCACCATCAAAGGAAAAGAAAGACACCTGGGATTTGCACATATGAGGCATATTTCAAAGCCTCAGGGCAGCTCTGCCCGCCTGTGAGTCACAGAGGAGGTGGGGACAGACTGATTCTATTTGCAGTTGTATTTACATCCATGTCTGGGAAGTCCTTACGGAATTCTATTCTCTGTGCTCGTTTGGAATGCATGGTGCCCAATTGATTAGTTTTGGTGAGCTTGATGCGTGCACAGGCTCTAACTACATCCAGGCTCGTGCATAAACACCCCAGCCCCTGAAGGGCTCTGTCTGGGTTCAACTTTCAAATATGTAGGTTGAAGGGACAAAGGTAGTAGGACTTTGGAGGAAATTGTTTCTGCCTCCTTGGAAATCTTTTCTGCTCCAAGAGCTAAAGAGCTGGGAGAGGAACTACAAGGACCTCGATCTTCTCCCAGAACCTTGCAGATAAGAAAATTGAGACCTGTGACAATGCTGTTTAAAGTATTGGCATCCTGGGCAGATGCACTGGAGCCAGTACAGAGCCTCCCTTTGGCTCTCACCCTGGCTTGGGTGGAAAGTTCAGAGCAGACCACAATGGCAGAGGACATAGAAATTGCTGTCTGCTCCTAGCTTAGGGCAACATGGTGATCTTGGCAGGAGATAGACAATACAGAGCCCCTATACACCTATCGAGTTCTTTGACTCTGGTTCTCAGAGGGGTCAAGACTACCCTTCGAGCTCAGAATTATTGATCCTGGCCTCTAACTGTTCATTTAGGTATGTTTCTGAGTACTGTAGATTATAGTGACTACAGAGAAAAGTATGTTTCTAAAAAGAAATAATGTAACACATTAGAAGCAGTTTCAAAGGCTACACCCTTGTCTTCTTTTGAACCAAACTAGGTCAGAGGAGCTGGAGACTTACTTTTGCCTGAGCCATCAGAATGAACACCGAGAATCTAGTGCAGACCCCGGCAACTTAGCAAGACCCTGTCTTACAGTTTAAAAGGGGAGTTGGGCGAGGGATGGAGCTCAATGGTAGAGCACTGTGTGGCTTCCAGGAGGCCCTGAGTTCTGTCCCCAGTGCAACGTGAAAAGGGTGATCAATCAGAAAGCCCACTGACAGTAAAATATGCAGTTACTTTCATACGGAAGCAAAGCCTCCATTGGAAGACTTCCTGGACCTTCTTCAAAGACAGCGGCAAGTTGTACATTTGCAAGTAAGTGGGTGGTCCATCCCGAGCTGGCAAGGACAGGCCTTGGGTTCTCTGGGCATGTCAGGTCCCAGGCCGCTGCTGTAATTAATGTGTGAATTTCCTTAGATATCCTACGTGCTGACGGCCTGCTGTTAGGGGGCTTTGACCTTAGTCATCAAGGTTCCGGAGCATAGGGACCATGATATTCGGCATTCTTTGAGGGGCACTCCTTGTACTTGGTTAAAGGCTGAGTCCTTTGTTACAGACACATAAAACCCAACACTGAAACTGTACTTCATTCAGTCCTGTGGAAAAATCAAGGTTACACATGTCAGTAGGCTTCAACTACGAGTTTGTTGAATTAGCTGGTATTTAAATAATACATTGTATATGGCTAAATGTAGCCTCCAAGTGCACATGGCTTAGTTGATCTCTCCTTGAACACTGGCATGGCTTGTTTCCAGCTTAACCTCTCCTTGTGGCTGGCCAAGAGGCTTCTTCTATGTGCCATGCCCCATACTAAGCCCCTCTCCCTCCATACCCACACACGTGTGCGCATGCACGCACACACACACACACACTCATCCTGTGTTCTCTTTCTTGACATGCTTCAGGACCATTTTCCTAGTTCTTTGTTTAGATGTTTAGAGGCAAAGGAGTCTCTCTTGCTCTTTCCATTGTCCTCACTCCACTGTGTTGCCTACAGTTTCAGAACATGTCCAGTCTGGCCCCTGCTGTCACCATGAAGGTCCTGTCTGGGGTGCCTGCAGTGCGTCCTTGCTGGCCGCTTGTGCCCACCTTGTTCCCTGAAGCCTGCCTTCCTAGGCACAGCAGTGAGTGTGGTGAGGCCCTTCTGTTCCCGTGGTTCTGTCCCACAGGTAGCGTGGCATCCTGGGACAGACGAACTAAATTGGCTTCTAGTCCTATGTAGTCCCCTGCTTAGTAGCCTCAAGGTCTTGACAACTAAGTGGTTTCTTTCATAAGGCTACATTTAGCCTTAGTCACCTCTGTGTTCTCCTAAAATAGCTTTTTAGCTATAGATGCCTTATTGCCATACTCTTTTGTAACATTAAGATTTTTCCATAAAATTTTTCTACAACTTGAGTTTCTTTCCTGACCTGTTTTAGCCCAGACTGTTCAAATCATCTAAAATATTTTAAGGAATCATATGAGGGATTGGTTAGAGAGAGATTTTGTAAATAAAACTTAATTTTAATTATTTTAATGATTATTACATCGTAAACTCTGTAGATGAGGTTTTGGGGATTTCTGATGTTTAGCCTTGCTCTGTCAGAGTGCAGACATTTGCCGTTTCTGTTGTATTAAGCAAGAAAGCTTACATTTCAGATGCCTCACAGTGAACCAAAGACACTACTCTGGTAAGAAAAAATACAAGCCCTAACCCTGTAAAGAAAGGACAAGATCCTATAGTTCATAAATGGGGCAGTGAAATGAATTGCCAGCTTCACCGGGGATTTGCACCTTCAAATCCCTTTGTTCTGACTGCCAGGGACGTTAGTGGAGATTATCATAGGAGGATGTGATGTATTCTATAACTATAGCTCTTTCTTTTGCAACTTTTCTTTCTCTTTGACCTTTCCAGTTTCATCCACCAGTATTAGAAGTTTTCTGAGTTTTATTTTAAGAAACAACACATACTGGTTTAATTTCTTTCTCCAAAAACCTTTGTCATCACTGAACAGATTACAAATAGTGGTGTGTCGCTGCAGGCTGTGTATCAAAGGTAATTAAGTCCCAGGAGTTTGTGAGCACTCATTTACCACCTGAGCTCTGTGCTTGCTCTTTGTAAATGTGCAGACTTGGTGGTAAGTTGCTGTGTGGTATTTGATCTGGGACCGTTTATGCTTTTGTTTTGCTAATATGAAATTGTGTGCACTTTCAGTAGAGATCAGTAGATCTGTCCAGAGAAATGGAGAACAAAACTTCCTTCAGAAAGGAAAGGAGTCAGAGAAGGAAGGGAGGGAGAAAGGAGGGGAAATATTGGATTGTTTTTGTTTTTTTGTTTTTTTTTTTTTTTGGAGACAGGGTCTTGCTTTGTGGTTCAGGCTGGCCCTGAGCTCAGCTTCCAACTCACATCACAGCAATCCTCCTGCCTCTGCCTCCCGAGTGCTGGGATTACAGGCGTGAGCCACCACTGTGGTATGTGGTACTGGTTGCTGCTGGGCATGAGTCTCCACGCCTAGTATTGTATGTGGTTACCGGGGATTGAACCTGGGCCCTTGCGCTTGCAAGACAGGCGCCAGAACCACTGAGCTGACTCCCTGGCCCAATGCTGGATTCTTGTTCTCCCTTCAGTCTCTTGGCCCTCCAGTTGAAGTGTAAGCGGTGAACCAGCACAACAAATGTATGCAGATTATGCAAATGATGAGTCTAGTGAACTTCAGGGGCCAAAAAGCTTCCCAGAGTTTCTCAGTGGGGTTCAGAATTTCTGTTTGGGAGGCGCTCATTTGCATAATCCTCCATGTCCTCTGGAGTCCTTGTTCAAAACAGCAGGGGGAAGCTTTCTAGTCACACCATACATGCTGGTGACATTGAGCTTAGGTAGAACATTGCACAGAAGGTTGCCTGTGAGCAGTCAGATCTCTGCATACTTCCTTTCCAAGACCTTTGCTTCCTGCGTCTGACCTGGAATGTTTGAGTAGGCTGAGGTCCTGTGATGATTTAAGCACACTTCAGTGGTGTGAACACATCCCTTCCTTTCTCCCGATGAGGGGGCTTTAGCTTGCTTGTTAGACCATCGCTTATCGTGTGTTTGTCTTAGGGTTGTTCTGAGGACAGATTCAAATGGAAGGGGCCTAAGATCGGATTAAAGCCGCTGTTGGTTGCATCTTCCCCTGTGAGTGTCCGGGGGGAAATCTGTTTCTTATGAGAGCAGATTTAACTGTCCTACTTTACTATTTGCTGAGTTCCTTATGACTGTTTTCTCTATGTGACAAACTTTACAAATCAGAAAATCAGGTTTCCACCCATTTAAGGAGACCCCTGCTAGCCGACTCAGGAAAGACGGATTTCTTGTCCACCATCAAATCCCGAGTTGGCTTACTGGTACCTGGAGCACGCTGACCAATGGCAGCAGCATAGAGCTGAGGCTTTGAAGCTGTCATTTTATCAGAAAACCAGGTTTAAAGAAGCTGGCCCCAGGTGACCAGGTGCTTAGTGGTCTGTAGTTCATGACATAAGCTGGTCCGGTGTTCTCTCTGGGGTTACAGTGGCCCGTGTCCTGCTTTCTTGAGGAGCTTTTGATTTCTGCAGTCAGAGCAGTCGGGTCTGCCAGCCATCGGCCCAGCGCAGGTCACACTAACCACATTATCACTACGCATCTGAGTCAGCCATCTATCTCAGCCTGGGCGCTGACTCTTCTTCCACATTTTGAAACACGTACTTAAGATAGCTAATGACCCCAGGCCTTGTAGAAGTTGCAGTCACTCTTAAAAGAAGTGTAAAATTTGTATCAATATTTAATTTGTACAGTTTGGGAGAACTTGGAACTGCAATTATGTGGCAGCGCCCATCTGTTCCCACAGCAGGCCCGCTCTCCCAGTTCCCTCCCTTTCTTCCTTAACGGCACCCACAGTCTCTCAAGGGGCAGCTCCAGATGGTGAAGGAGACGCTGCAGGCCATGCTTCTGCAGCTCCAGCCAGCAAAGGAGGTGGGGGGAGGAGGAGGCGCTGCTGCCCCCAGCGCAGCAGCTGCATCTTGGGAAGTAGAGCCCTGAGGGGACCGGTCAGGGAGGTGGTCCATGTGTCATTAGAGCCGACTCCCCTCGTCACCATCACCGATGTGCCCAGCTTAGTCACAGACACAGAGCCGTGTGTCTTCCAGCAGGAAGGGGGCCCTTTTTATTCGCATGGACTGAGATGGGGAGTTAGGAAATGGGATACTGGCAGTGCAGTTTGATGACTTTCCTTCTAAATGTCACTCAAAAGTTCCTTTCCCATGTCATCTGTGGGAGCATCTTTTCCTTTTGGCTCCCTCTAGACAATTTGGAGTGAAGTCTGCCAGTACCATTTCTTGTCCCAGCACTGTTTTGCTTTCTGCTACAACTACTACAGTTCCTGGATTAAGACCCAGTGGAAAGGAAACCAAAGCTAAGACCAGTGCTATCCACCTGCTGCTTCCCCGTGAGCGCAAGAGCCAGGGAGCCCAGAGCCTGGGACGGCAGCCTCTGTCTTGCTGCTCCTGTGGCTGACTGCTGTCCTGCGACATTCACTGGATGCTTCCAAAGGATGCTGCTTAGGGCACCGGATTCCCTGCCATGAGCAGCTGGCTGGGCTTTTGTGACAGTGACTGCACCTACAGCAAGATCCCTGGATGTGGGGGCATGCTGAAAGCCAGTGGCAAAGAAGGTGGGAGGGACGAGGCAAAGACACAGATGGGTCAGAAGATGGCTACACCCATGAGCATCTCCCTCCTATCAACATTGTTTCCATTGTTGCCAGGCAGTGACAGTGTGGGCCCAGTTCCGTATTTGGCCAGATTCACTGTGCTACACAGATTCATTCCATAGGCCAAGCAGTAGTCCCTGCAGGCCTGGCAGACCCTGCTAGGCTGCTTTGGTTGGTAGGTACTTTGATGGTTGTCAAGCAAGCTGTGCCCTCAGGCTCACTTCCTCCAGGGCCCCGAAGAATGTTCAACACATGGTAGGTAACTGCTGTGTACCTTGACTCTTGCATGGAGACCTCCATGCACATGGGCATGCCTGTCTGTGGGGGCCGCATGAAGCCATTGGATTTTATCCAACCTCTCACTCCTCAGCTTCTTTAATGGGCAGGTGACAGTTTTTGTCATCTCTTTGTCATATGGTCATTTCCAGAAGGTGGCTGACGTTTTGCTCTCCCTTCTGTGCTGCATGACACCTCTGTCTTAAATTAAGCAGGAGCTTCTACTTAAACCCACACTTGGCCAGGGGCCAAGCAACAAACCAAAAGCTCAAGATGAGAACACACTGCATATTTTAATAATAAGCATAATTAATTTGCTTGCCAGACTTGATTTTTCAATAATGGACCAAATTCCTGAATTATTTATTATCGTGTTATAAAAAGTACTACGAAGAGCCAGGCGTGATGACTCACATCTGTAATCCCAGCACTTGAGGGCAGAGGCAGGAGGATTGCTGTGTTTGAGACTTGCCTGAGATACATAGTGAGTTCAGGGCCAGCCTATACTACAAAGCGAGACCCCCTCTCAAAAATCTAAAAATAAAAGCACTATGAGGGGTCAGAGGTGTATGTCAGTAGTGCTATACCTGCCTGACCAGCACAAGGTCCCCATTAACACACACGCACACACACACACAGGGTTATTAACCAGTCATGTGACATTTGAAATTTTTAAATCTTAGTAGTTCCAGTGAGGCAGTACTTGAAGAAAGTGATGGCTGACCATATGCCAATAATAATTTCCTATTTGCTCATATGTTTTTGAACAACCTCCAGGAGAAGACATTTAATGGTCACTACCCCAAGTATTTTGTATTAGTCAGATATCATTGTGAAATTATTCTGTTTGGTCATAAAGTGTCTGAAAATTTCAGAAGTTAAATAATTACCTTGAGTGTGCCCAGATAAGGACCTGTTGGTCCCTCCAGGGAACAAAGCATCCACCTCCTTGTTGAGTCTTCTGGTAAAATTTTGGGATCAAGCAAGAGAGTGATGCTTCAGCCTCATGCTGCACCTCATCTCTGGTTGTGGGGTGTCATCAGGAAGGCTGCTGAGGTCATCAGCTTCCTGTAGCCATGCCACCCTCTCATTACAACTCTTTTAAAGTAGAGATCTGAAACTCTGTGTCCCCAGACATTCCTCAGGACAGTTTTTGCGAGGGAAACAAAATTAAAAATGCAGAAGTTAGAAGTAAGATTTAAAGGCAAAACAATAAAAGTTTAAACTGTTATGGAGACAGCTATGACCATAGCAAAAGTATCTATTGAAAATGGGGATTCCGAGTACGATTTCAATGTGACCTGGCAAGAGAAAGGAAGTGACATTACATGCCCGTCTTGCTGGGATACTGGCTGTCACCCGGCTACCCTGTCACTGACAGGCTAGTCTTTCCACATCCGAAATTTTAAGATTGAATTGATCTTCAAATCAAATTAGTATGTAACGGTGGAGTGTGGTCCTGTGCAGTGAGCTGGTTTCCTCACCCTAAAACAAACTGAAGTTCAGCTGTGTTCCATGCTGAGTCCCTTCCCATGGTGATGTCCTGTAATCCTTATATCATCCTCAAAAGGTAACATGTGTGGATGGAGCTCCTGAGCCTAAGGAAAGCTAATCTCTTGGCTGAGGCTCCAAGCTAGGAAGAGTGTGTGAGAATAACAGCCAGTGACAGGCAGCTCCCTAACTAGTGCTCTCCCTATGGTGTCTCGAGTGTCCTGTTGAGACTGTGAGCCATGGAACTGCTTTATTTACCCAGCTCAATGTGCGTGAGCCCCTGGGAATCCTGTCTGGAGTGGTGGAAACCGGACCTAGGGCAGCTTAGGCTTTCCATCCCCCAGGCCAGCCACTGTGTGCAGACTGCGTTCAGGAAAGCTGCAGTAGCCCACCAACCCCAGTACTGTCCTGGGCCAGCTGACCTCATGATCCCAGAAGTCATGCCTTACCGCCACCTGGGGCCTGACCCTGGGCAGATCTTCCTGAAGATCCTCACATACTCAGTATTTCTCAGAAAGCCTCTATGTACTAGGAAGTCTGTTTTATAGAGAAAGCAATTATGTACACTTTAGTCAAACCATGTTTGTGTATAAAATCCGTACTTTTATTTCTAATAGCTTCACCTTATCTAATCTTTGGATTTTGTCATGTAATTTATTGCTGCATTAAATTTACTTTTCTAACATAAAATTAAGCGATATCCAAACAATGGGGCTTCTTAAAGATTTTGTCTTCTGGAGTGCAGATGATGAGAAAATGTATCAGATATATTCAGTTTTTCTTTCTGTTATTGTATGATTACTTACATCACACAGAACATTTTTAATAAAATCTTGCATGAAAATTTTGTATGTCTTTATTTTCAGATACCATCAAAGCAGAAAACCATGGGGAGATTGTATTCCAGACTCCTTGTTTGGGAAAATTTAAAGTAGTCAAGGTACCACTAACATCCAGAAGAATATCAGTGGGGACACAGCATGGTTCAGTGAGGTGTGAAAAATGTCTGGGGGGGTCACAGTTTGGGAAGGAGGAGACACACCTCGGTGTCCACAGGGGATGTCATTGCGGTGGGACAGCTGAGTGAGCACAAAGCTGTCACATAATCGACAGGCTCAGATTTAAGGGCTGTGCAAACAGGAATCACAAGGTGGAGAGCAAGAAATGACCCATTTCAGTGGCAGCAGGAAGCAGAGGAGATGGCTGAGAATGCACTTAAATAAGAAATGTATCCTTTATCAAATGGTGTTGATGAAGGAATTTTGTTTTTGTTTTGTTTTTCCTTTATTGAGTTTATTGGTACATTTTAGGTATATATTATGATCACATTCATCATTGGAATTTGTACCTGTACACAATAATATCTTGATTCGTATTTTATCCCATTCCCTACCTTTCAACTCCCCTACACCCTATATATATTAAGTTTTGTTTCCGTCTTTTCCTTTTTACCATCAATTTCTTTTCTTTCCTTTCTTAATATTCCCTGCCCCTCTCTTAGTTCTTTCTCCTTTGAACATTTTCTTCCTGTTTCACAATACCTGTTATATGTTTGGATCTCATTTACATCCTCAGTTTCTAACATTACAGAAACAAAACAATATTTGTGCATTTGTGTCCTGTTTATTTCATGAGTATGGCCTCCAGGTGAATCCATTTGACTATAAATGTCTCAGGTTTATCTTTTGTTATGGCTGAGTAATACTGCATCTTATAGAAAACCCATATCTCATTTATACACTCACCAATTGATGGGCTTTTGGGCTGTTTCCAAAAGTTAGCTCTTTATGAACTGTGCTGCTATCAACGTGGGTGTGCTTATGTTGCTGTGTTAGAATGCTTTTAATTCTTTCATGAATATACCCAGCAGGGAAATAGCAGGGTCAAAAAGGAACTCTAATCCTAGTTTTTTGAGGGCTATCCACACTGTTTTCCATGGTGGTTGCACCAGTCTACAATCTCAGCAAAGTAGAGAAGGTTCCTTTCTCTCCACAGCCCCACCAACATTTGTTATTAGTTGATTTCTTGATAGCAGACATTCTTTGTGGAGTGAGATGGATCTCAGTGTTGTTTTCATCTGCATCTCCTGAATAACCAGTGATGTTAAACATTTTTTCATACATTTATTTGCTGCCTCTACTTCTTCATCTGTTCATTTCAGATGCCCTTTTTTGAATTGGGTTTTTAAATTTGGAGGAGCTGATTTTTTTTAAAAGTTCTTTATATATTCTAGATAGTAGTCCTTTGAAGAACAGCTGGTAAGAATTTTTTTCCATAGTTTAGATTGTCTTTCCACTCTATTAGTGGTCTCTCTTGCTGTTCAGAAGCTTTTTAATAAGATGAGATACCAGTAGTTTATTCTTCCTGTGTTACTGAAGTTTTGTTCATAAAGTCTTTTTCTGCACCAATGCCTTCAAGAGTTCTACCTAACCTGTCTTGCAGCAGGTTTAGTATTTCTGTTTTAATATTTAGGTCTCTAATTCACTTTTATTTTAGTTTAGTGCATGGTGAAGCATGTAGGTCTAGTTTTAATCTTTGGCGAGTTGAAACCCAGTTTTTCCAGCACCATTTATTAAAGAGGCAATCATTCCTCTGTTAAGGGGGTTTGGGTCCTTTGTCCAAAATGAGGTGGTTTAGGCTGTGGATATAACTCTGTGGTTCCAGCATCTGCCTTACAAGCACAAGGTCCTGAGTTTGATTACTGGTAACCACCTACCACAGTGCAGGGTGTGGTGACTCACGCCCATCAGCAATCAGAACCGTACACCACATTGCCAGGCATGGTGGCTCACACCTGTAATTCCAGCACTCAGAAGGCAGAGGCGGGAGAATTGCTTTGAGTTCCAAGGCTTGCCTGGGCTACATAGTGAGTTCAGGACCAACCTGAACTACAAAAGTGAGACCTCGTCTCAAAATAAATAAATAAAGTGAGGTAGTTTAGTATGTCTGGAGTTATTTCTTTATTTTCTAGTCTGTTCCATCAGTTGTTGGGTCTGTTTTTTTTATGCCAGTACCACGTTGTTTTTATCACAGTTGGCTTTGTGATATTCCCTATCATGTCTTTGTTGCCTAGAGTTGCTTTTGCTATTCTAGGTCTCTTGTGGTTCCAGATGAATTTCTGAGTTATTTTTTCCAGTTCTTTGAAGTATATATTGTTGGGTTTTCAGTTGGGAATGCATTAAATCTATATAGTTGTTGTGGAAGTATAGCATTTTGACAATATTGGTTCTTCCTACCCAGGAGCAAGAGATGTTTTTCTATTTTCTGATATCCTCTTTAATTTCCTTTTTTTAGAGTGCTATAGTTTTTAGAGTAGAGGTCTTTCACCTCCTTTGCTAGATTGATTCCTACTTATTTCGTTTTTTTGGAATGCTATTGTGAAAGTAATTGGTCCTCCAATATCTCTCTCAGTAAGTCTATTACTCATGTATGAGAAAGCTATTGATTTTTGAGTGTTGATCTTGTATCCAACTACACTATTTGAATTAAGTCAAGCTGTTTTTTGGCTGAGTTTTTGGGATCTTCTATATAGAGTATCATATAATCAGCACATAATGACAGTTTAACTTCTTCCTTTCCTATCTTTATTCCCTTTATTTCATTCTCTTGTCTTATTGATCTGATTAGTGTTTCCAAAACTATATCAAATGAGATTTTAGCATGAAAAATTATAGTTTTTCATCATTTAGTATGATGCTGGCTTTTGGTTTTTTGTAAATAGCTTTTATCAGGTTGAGATAAAGACCATTATTCCAATTTTCTGTTTTAATCATGAATGGTTGTTGGATTTTGTTAAGTGCTTTTTCTGTAGTGCTGCCTCTCTGTAGACAGCTCCTACCATCCAGTCAGAAGTTTTGTCCCTGTAGCTGCATCTTGCTAATGTGGCATCTGCTCCTATCCAGTCTCTAGATAAAACCTGTGGACCCTGAGACTCTAGGGCTAGAGACTGGACTGAAGTTGCTCTCCTTGTCTGCTGTGAGATTCTGGGCTTATCCCTTACTGTCCAGATTCTTAGTGTGAATATGGTAAACTGAAGTTGATAAGAATAAATCCCATCCTCAGGGTTGTGGAAGAACTCAGAGGAGTCAGTGTATGTTGAACATGTTTTAAAAAATTAAACAGCATACAGATACATTTAGAAGTGAAGAGCATGTCTATTTCAGGGCATAAATCAAAACAAGGTAAAGAAGAATACAGTCCAGGTAAGGACATAGTACCTTTCCTGAAAGAATGACTCTCCAAGTTACCTGCAGCTCAGGTTGATTTTGCTTTTCTCTCAGCTGCCATGATGGCCTCAGACATTGAGAACTTTAATTCTAGAGATATTAAATGTTTTGGGTAACTTCTGCTTCATCTGCTCAGTCTAGCCAAGCTAAGGATGAACACTCAGAAACATCCAAGGTTATCTCTCAAACTTCTCCCCAAAACACACAAGTATTAATGTTGCCCTATGTCAGAGACCTGAGTGTGGGATTCCAACAAATCATCTCTGACCGCCTGGCCCAAAAAAACTAACGGAAAAAGTAATGGTGAAGTGAAAAAGGCTGTTAATAACATAGCTAGATTGGTAAGATAAGGGAATCAGGTCCTCAGCCCTGTTGTAGGGGACACTGAAGTAAGCTTTAGGTTTAAATAGGGGGAGAACTGGAGCAGGAATAAAGTGCAGGCATAAAGAGTCTTGGTTCGACTATGGTCTGTTGACCATTAAATCACTGTGGTTCTTCGAGGTGACTCCTGAGAATTCCTGCCCCTTGAGAGTAATCTGGTTCCTGTGAGCTCCTTGTTCCTGCTTACGGGGCAGCCTGTGTTCCATATGGGTGATCTGTCTATGCAGCTCCGCAGTCCAAGGTGACTATAGCATTAGAACAATGACTGCAGGCTTCTGGACTCTGCTCCAGCAAGTCTGGGTTTGGACTGTAAAAGCAGGCAGTTGAATATTCCTGAAAATCTTGAAGATACCTGGGTTCTTCTTATCTTGGTGTCCTCAGTTTTGAAGGGGGCTGAAATAGGTTAGATAAGTGTAGGGCTAATCAACCTTGCCCTGTCCCAGTTCAGGTCCTTGGCCACAGGGTACATGGCATGCAGGCTCCAGGCCCCTGTGATTCCCCAAAGTATATTTCAAAACTAGCCCCCTTACATTCTCTTTTAGCTCCACCCAACCTCAGCAATCTCTTTTTCCTGATTTTTGTGATATTTTGCACTTGGGCTTTCCTCTGCATGTCCTTCGTTTGCATGCTGTCTGCAGAGGCGGCAGCTCCTGACTGTGAGAGCTTTCCAGGTGGGCTCATCGTGATTTTGAAGCACCTTCTTCCTTTGTTCCAGGGAAGCTTTTCTCCAAGCAGGACAAGAACATCTGCGACAGGTGGATCTTTGGGAACACAGAGACCTCGCTCTGCCTCTTTTGGGGCCTTTGGTAAATAAAGCCCCATCCCCCATCTCTCTGGGCCTTAAGGAGAGTAGCAGATGCTCCCCACTGGCCCAGAGAGTCCCTTCCATGCAGGGAGGCTGAGGAGGAGACTCGGAGAGAGAAACAGGAGCAGCAGGAAAGAAGCTCGCACTGTGGGCAGAGACTTCCTGAGGTGTGAGGAAGGAATTTTAAAGCAAAGACAGCCAGGTGCAGAAGCACAGGCTTACGAACTGTCAGCATCCTGGGAGGCTGAGGCAGGAAGATCACGAACGAAGACCCCGCCTGGACAACTTAGAGACTTACTGAGAACCTGTCTCAAAATAAAGAAAAACAAACTAACAAGAAGAGTGGGGATATAGCTCAGTGCAAGCTCCTGGGTTCAGATCCCAGTGTAAGAAAGAAGAGTGAAAATGACAGTAAAACAGTACACTTTGACAGTGTATGAAACAAGAGGATGATTAAAATCAAGGCCAGAGGGTGGCAGGTGACACACTGAACCTGCAAGGAAAAAAAGTCAAGGGCTTCATGAGAAGGTGTGTGACACACTATGCTTAAAGAACATCTCCTATTTGTTACTTTTTCCTGAGGTTTCTTGTCAACATGGAGGTCAGAGCCATGTGGCTGTCTCACCAGGTTGGGTTTTGGTTCCAGCACCTGCTTCACAGTTGCAAGGTCCCAAGTTCAGTCCCTGGTATCAACAACAATAGCAACAACAACAACAGTAACATAAACTTCCTAGGGCCCAGGATATAGCTCAGCAGTGCCATTGTCTGCCTGGTTTTGCCTTTTAATGGAAGCAGAAAAGGGCAGTGTCCTGGAATCGGGGGCAGCCGACTTCAGGAGCACGTTCATCTTCCTGAGCATTGACCTGTGCAGCCGGATCTGAGCCCTTCCAGGTCACGAAACAAACACACGTGAGGTGTGTTTCCAGTGTGTCCTCCGTAGCAGGAAGCTTTAGGCTTCTGCCTAAAAGAGCAGCAGGTCTGGAGCAAAGCAGGGCATAGACATCACACCTCTCTGCCAGACGTCCACGGCCAGCCCGAAGGCAGGCAGCGCACGGCTCAGGGGAAGGACTGAGCTATAGCAGGTGTCCTTAGGGAGATGCTCTCATCCCTGAGATACACAGACACTGCAAACCCCTGCTGGGGAGTGTCAGCACTGGGAGTGTCAGTGATTCAGTCAGGACACACAGAGGCACTGAGATCCCTCCCGCCCTACCCCACCCTGACCCGCTTTCATCATCCTGTGAAAAGTCTTTCCTGTGGAACCATCTATTCATAAACGGCCGGGATGGGAACTCTGAAATCATAGCTGCGAAGAAAATTGCTCTAATTCTACTCAACCTGCCTACACCCTGTTTTCACTTTGTTGTTCTATCAATAAATTATGGCTCCCTCTTCATATTTTCCCTCCATCATAAGGAGATCTTTCTTTCTTCTAAGGGCAGGAAAGGATTTTCTTGAATTACTGAAAGACTTCCCAAGCCAGGAAGAACACGGACAAAGGCACAGCAGGGAAAGCTCCTCCCCAGATGTGGCCTGCGGCAGACACTTGGCTTCCAAGCGGGTTGTTGGGGTAAAATTTATTATGCTTCAGTTTGGAATTGTCATGGGATGCTGAATAGTTCCTTTTGTCCCGAGCCTGAGAGACACAATGGGAGCCTCCATCACGTTTGTCACAGATGGCTCTAGGCCTGAATGGAAGGAATGACAGGTCCACCGGGATCTGTGCCTTGGCCAGACAGCCCGGAAGAGTGGCCGTCTGTGGTGCTTCACCAGGACACAGTGCCACCTAGCATGGCTGTGCCAGTGAGTCCTTTGTCACGCACTCTGTGAAGTTCTGCTCATGTGTGATCTGCTAGGTCTGGAAACATCTCCCTCATGTGCATCTCGATAGGATGTGCAGTGCTGGACACGACCTCTTCCCCTGGGAGCCTCGCTCCTCTCTGCAGTTCCTCCCCTCCAGCTCTTATCCCGAGTGTGTCTCCTTACCTCTCCGCGCTTCCCTGTGCTCCAGAGATCCTCCCCAGGCCTGTCTTCAGCTCTCACGTTCATTCGGCAATTTCATCTGTGCCAACAAGCGTCACACTGTGTGATTGTTCCCAAGACTTTCATATTCGTGGGTGTTTGTTGGACGCTCACTGCCTGGTAAGTACGGGGTGAGCCACCAGATTCGAGGCTGTGTATAATCCAAAACACTCATGCCATCATCCTCTCTTTTTGAGCTTTAATTCTGCTGACCTCCCACCACTGCCCCACAGACGCCCCAAGCTCAGCTTGAATAAAGCTACCTAATTTCTTTTTCTTCTAAAAATCGGCCTTCCATTCAGCTGTTGTTTACTCCAGGCCTTGCCATTTCTGTTTTCCAGAGAACACTGCTGGGAGCACTTATAACTACCTCTGGCCCTTTCCTTTCTTATATACTCTCTTGGGGTGTGTGTGTGTGTATGGGGGGTGCCTGCTTCCAGCGTGGTTTTGTGTCTTGCGTCCTCTCTGTCTAGTGTCCGGTTCAAATTCTCATCACCTCTTATGTGAACTATCACTCCACGTTCCTAATGGGTTTCTCATCTTAAATTCTCTTATATTAAATTCATGATCAAACATATTTTTCTAAATCAACGATCAGATCAAAATTCTTTGATGATTCACAGTTGCTTAGAGAATAAGGTTTTTATTTGATAACAATCTGTAATCAAACTTTCTTTCCAAGCTCATCCTGACTGGCCTCCTTCCCAGTATCCCAGTTGCTCTTTATTCCTCAACTTTCCATTCCTTGTCACTCGGACATATCTGGCTGTGCCATTGGCCTTGAGTTCTGCTCTCCACTTACGCAATTAGGCTTCTTTGTCAAGAGCAGGAGGGAAAGAAATCAATAAATATGGGCCTTAGTTTTATTGCCTGGGTAGGTTGACTGATAAAGGGTAGTACTTTATAAGATCAACTGAGGACAGAGGAATATTGAGACACACACACACACACACACACACACAGAGAGAGAGAGAGAGAAAGAGAGAGAGACAGAGAGACAGGAGCAAAGACCAAAGAACACAGCTTCAGCACTCTAATATTTAGAAATTTGCAAAGAAAAGAAGTCCAACAAATCATCTGGAAAAGAACCACCTGACGAGATAAAGCCAAATGAGTGTGCAGCCTTTGGGAGGAAGGTGCGCAGGGAGGAAGCCCAGGTGGCGAGTGGGGCTGTGCAGAGGGTACAGGTAGGAGGGAACACTGCTGACCACGGACCTAGGGCCTAGGGCCCAGGGCATTAATAACCTCACTAGGAGCAGAATCGGTGATGGTGTGGGACAAAACAAGTATCTGCTGATAAATCCTGATTGATAACATTGGCTGGTTTCCATGGAAGAAATATTCCCTCAGAGCTGGCTTCAAGGTAATGACATTATGTCACTAGATGTGAAGTTAGGAAGACATGGCACCACGGGCTCCTGCTTGCATTGTGTCACACCCTGGGACTGAAGCCTGGCTTAGTGGACTGAAGAGGACGGGAGAGGAAGGCATAGGAGGGAGCAGCAGTCCGTCATGCTGGGGAGGAATTTTGTTGGAGGAGAAGAGATGTGGACCAGAAGATAGCCTGAAAGGAACTTAACATCGAAAATCAGTAAGCTTCTTGATGATTTGCATATGTCAACTTACTCATATCAAGGTTGTTACTATTATTTACCTTCTATAGATGAGGAAACTTACACTCAGGGACCATATGCCTGTAAGAAGAAGCTGTGGGAGTCCCAGCGCAGACACTAACATAGCCATGTTAAAAGAAGACAGAAAGATCTTTCCTTTTCCTGTTGTCATGAGATGAAAATAGAGCAAATATTAGCTAATGCACAAGCAGATCTTTTTCTCTTTTTGTTGCATATTGTTCAATATCTGGGGAGATGCAGAAATAATACACAGAGAGGTAGCTGTGACTTACCAGATCAAATTCTCTTTGTCAGCCCTAGAAATAGAATGAGCCAATGAGCACCCCGTGTATCTGTGAAATATTCAATGGGCAGTGGAGTCCATCTTTGAAAACAGCACAGGTTTATGTTTCAGGTTTATAACTCAGGTCATACTACTTTGTATGCTGTTTTCTCTTTCTTTAAGCTCTTCCATCCTTCAGTCTAGGCACACAGTATTTTGGAGCAATCAGACTTGTCTGATGCCCAGGTGGGCAGGTATCTGGAAGCCATTTCTGCTCAAGTGCCTCTGTCATTAGATAGGAAATCTGGGTACAGTGTGGGTAAGAAACTTCTCTTCTCTAAGCGACATTGATGGTTGGGGTTTTTAAAACTCTGACGAAGTCGATCTCGATAAAAATATCATGGAAAACAAGAAGTTATTGGTCAGTTCAGTTGTTTCTTATGTTGGGGACTCAGGAAGGTGAAGAGGGCAGGTGTGTGGTAGAGATAGGTGGCCAGAGGTATCTTTCTTCCTCTCATTTCCAACCCTCCTGTGCTCCCCTATGGAAGAGAGTTCTGAGTGGAATACCCCCAAGCATGATTAGAAGTGATTAACTGCATTGCCAAACATCTATTTCAAATGACTATTTCTCTTTGAAATAGAATTGCTAGGAGATGATGCTTTTAATGCAGAGGCCAGCTCCTTTGGGTTCATCTTCAGATCCTGTCTCTGCCATGTGTGAGTAGCAATCTTACCTGGAAAATCACCTCTTTTTGGACTCTTTTTGCACTCATTTTGGTTAGCTTCCTAGTAATAATAGTAGCTGTGGAATATTCTTGGACACCATCTTAAACATAGTCGTAGTTTGTATCTAGATGTACCCCAGAGCCTCATGGGCTGGTAAGCAGGAGTTTTGGACATTGATTGGGTTATGGGGTTTAGAGCTGACTCACTGTTAGAGATGGGGTCTTACAAAACGAGATTCTGGAAGAGTTGATCTTCCTTCTCAATGCATCCCTTCACTCACTCTGCTTCCTGTCTGCCATGCCCTGAGCAGTCTTCCTCCACCGTATCCTTATGCTGGACCATCTTGCCTCAGAACCAGCTGACTATGGGCTGAAACATGAGCCAAAAGAATCCTCAGTGAAGAGGAAAGTGACTAAAACGAGCATGTTAAATATACTAGTTCATTTAATTAATTTAGAAATCTTTTGGCAAAGATGATCAGCTAGGAAAATGGAAACCTCGCTCTATATTCCTGGCAGATGGGGATTTAATACAATAAATATTCCACTAGCAGATTAAAGAAGAAAAAGTTAAAGGAGGCCACTACTAACTTTCAGGTTCACCACTGAGGACTCAGTGAATTAGGAATTCTCTGCTACTGCCCACAGCAGGAGATGTCAAGAAACTACCAACAGCTTTTAACGCAAAGGTGAGTGGGGTGTGGGGAAAGACTAGGAATCACATGCTGGGTGGCTCATTATACACAGCTCCAATCTCCCATCCATCCCTATCATGATAGTATCTCATTCCATCAGAAACTAGAGACAAGTCAACCTGGAAAGTGAATTCTGTCCTGTGAGATGGGGAAGATAGTGAGAGGGACAGGAAATGAGGGCTGGTTACCAAATATATCCACAACAGACATTGCTCTCATCTATAACCCTGAAGAAACCATGTTTTGAAAATAGATCTGCCCTAATCTAAGCACACACTCTTACCCATTACAGTGTACTTGGCTACAGCTGACTCTAGGTTGTTTTCAAAATGTAAGATGCCTTCAAAGAAAATAAAAGAATCTGTAACTGTTAAAGGTTTTCAGAAAGTCTCTGAAGCCAATTCTGAAAGAGGAGTTTCAAAAATGTTTTCATCCTGAATTCAATTCCTGGTCCCAACCCCCCAAACTCCTCCATGTTTTTCATCACAGCAGTATCTCTAGAAAAACCCAAGTCTTATCAGGAGTTAGCCCCATTTTAGAAGTGAGCTTAATGATTCTTAAGTTTCTGCCAAAGTTGGCATCTGTTACCTCAGTTTACTTTCCAATAGTTGAAGCCCATCACATGACTGAAACTGGTCAGTGGTGTAGAATGGACATTCCTGACTGGAGACACTGGGGAGTGTGTTGAAGGGGAAGTAAGTGTTTGGAGAAATAAACTTAGCTAACACTACTATTTATGAAGAAGGAATAACAGGAGAGGAAGGAAATAAACTATCAAACAGTAACAGGAAATTTGAAAAGTTAAATACATTTTCCAATAGACAAAAGAAAATAGAAATACATTGGTTCATGTATTAAACTCAGGACAAGATTTAAAGGAAACCTATAAAAAGAGGAGAATACTTTAGAAACTAGTAATATAGAATTTTCCATATAACCACTTAGACATCATCAATAACATAATTAGGGTTAAAAAAAAAACCCAAATGCATTGCAAAACCAAAATCAGGGAAAATGTGAAAGATCACTCTGATCTAACTGCTCAAATTTTCAAATCACAATGATTTATACACTTTATGCTCAAGGGGATGGCTGATAGTATCTATACAAAGCCTACCATGTCCATGGATATAAAGACCAGACACCACTGATTTATTGGAAGCAGGCAGTGCTGTATCAGCCTCCTGTTATGGTAACAGATATCTGAGGTAGTTATATATCTTTATAAAGAGAAAAATGTTACTTTTGTTCATAGTTTTGGAGATTTCAGTCCATGACCAATTGGTCCCATTCTTTAGAGCCTGTTGGGGAACATCAGGGCAGGAACACTTGGAGCAAAGCTGTGCACCTCGTGGCTTGAGTACAAAAGGGAACAAAAGAATAGACTGAGGTTTCACTCTCAGCACTCTGAAGACTTCCCACCAGCCCCACCTCTTCAAGGTTCCATTACCAATAGCAATGGACTGGAGACTAAGTCTTTCACAAACGGGCAGTAGAGGAACATTTCAAATACAAACTACAACAACCACTTCTTTATGCTTGAGTGCTTCTGCTCCAGCCTCAGTACAATCATGGTGTGCACAGACAGTGATTCCTCACTGCCTCCTCCTTATATCCTGTGACTTTGTGTAGGTCTGTCCACGTGTGACTGCAGGTGAGGGACAGTGAAAGAGAGTAACTGTAACTAAGTTACTTTGGGAACTGAGTATGATTATAACAGGCCCAAGATAAAGGAAAATCGAGAAGATGAAATTTTTATTCATAGTCTTGCTTTTCTATATTAAAATCTGCCTCTCTCTCTCTCTCAGAAAGAAAGCCACTTTCCTTGATGGTAAGCAGTACAAATGATATCCTTCTTTTGGAAAAACCCAACACTTCTCACAGGATTAGGATCCTGCTGCTTTCTGTCACCAGGTCAACTATGTCATTTGCTCTTGACCTGAATTCAGTGTTGATGTTCGAGGAGGAAGGAAGGGTCAGCACAGTAGCTGGGCTTGTCTCTCTGTGGTCAGTCCGTGTCATTAAGCTACCTCTCCCTTCTGTGATGCACCAGTTGTCTGTTGGACTAAACACAGGTGCACGAAGCTCAGAGTCCATTCTAAATCTCCAGAAAGGAAGAGGATAGTTTTCTTCAATGCAACAGTCTCCAGAAGGTCTTTGCCTGCTGTGGGTGGGGTGCCAGCAAAACGGCAGCAATCTTCTTCAGTTGGTCCCTGTCTCACACTCTGCCAGACTGTGCTAGGCCCATAAGACACAGCATTCAAGGAAGAGCCTTTTATTACAGTAACACTGTCTCACCCCCTCCCCCAACATATACACGCAGGGCCAACCTTGGACTAAACTTTAGATCTGGCAGAGCTTTGAAATGGCCCAGGGTCAGATTAACTCTTGTCAGGATTAGTCACTGGCAGGATCAAGCCAGATTAACTGCTTCTCTTTGTAAATTGACCCTGACCAGCTTTTATCCCCTTTATTATGAGGTAGAGACTTTATGTTATCCAATACACATCACAAAAGGTACTGATGTAAACTGACTAAAATGTTTATACAGGGTGATAGGACAAAGAACAGTTTTTCTTTCCATCTTTTGTTGACTTTTTTTTTTTTTGGTAGAGTTTCTACAATAGCTGTGTCCTAGCCTACCAATAAGAGCAAGTTTTCAAAGGCTAAAATGAGGAACAATAAAGCTAGGGACAGAATTATGCTTCGCTGTGGGACAGCACTGCTCATGTCCAATTACCATCAAGGAAATCCAGTCAAAGTAGTGAATTAAACAATATCCAACCACAAAGTCCTAGTGTTAAAAAACAGTGAACTATGAAGAGTGGTTCATGCCTGCAATCCTGGAACTCTGGGAGGATAAATCAAGAGGACTGTAAGTTCAAGCCCAGCCTGGGCAACTTATTCAGAGCTTGTTTTAAAAAATACAAAAGGGAAGTGAAATAAATAGGACACAGATATGTAAATACTGTATTGTTTCTCTGGTATGAGAAACTGAAGATGTGAATGAATTCCAAAATGTATGATAGGTGTTGTGAAATAGGAGGAAAATGTTCAAAAGATAAAGGAAAAGGGGTAGGAGTAAGTAAAGAAGGGAAACAAAAACTTTTATGATAAAAAATGAAACAAAGCTTATGTATATAGGGGCGGGGAGGTTGTAGGGAGAACAGGCAATTTAAAAAATGAGAATCAAAATGTGTCATGTACTGGTACAAACCCTCAATGTTGAATGTGATCAAAATGTATATATAAAATGCACCAATAAAATCCATTTTAAAAATACAAAAGGGCTTGGGATATAGCCCGGGGCAAAGGTCCCGGTTCAGTTTCCCAGCACACACAAAAATCAAAATTATATATTTTAAATCTTAAATTTTAAGTTTTTCAGTTTGATAAACATTTACTGAGTTCTTGTAATATAGTAGGTGCTAAAGACAGAGAAACAAGACATTTCTCTTTACTGCAGGGAATGACAGCCTGGTACACTGTTTCCATGGTCTCATCCTTTGCTCTCAACAGCCCCACATGAAAAGAAACTGCATCATCTCTCTGAAGCCTTCTAGTCTTTGTTCGGTCTCCTCCGCTGTGAGTCAGTGTCCCTGGCAGACAAGCACACACTCTGGCTGGTGTGGCAAGGCCTTCAGCCCAGGCTCTCAGAGGCTCCACCCACACCTTTGCAGACATTACTAGGAAATTGCTTCTCACACTATTTATTAATTCATTTTTGAATTTTGAAAGAATTTCTCTAAGGATGCTGAGACTTTGTCTTTTTCATTCAAGGTTAAATCCTCAGCTCCTGAAATGATGCTGGGCATAGAGATGACCAGAAAAAATCAATGCCTATTGAATGTAAGAAAATCATCTTAGCAATGGCAGATTGGAAGTGATGCTTTTAGCTGTGTTTTATCCAACAGCCCTACTCAAGAACCCTTGTGAGGTTAGAAAATCTAACCTGAGAATTGTTTTGAAATGTGGTGATATTTTATAAATAATAGTCTACACATAGTGGAATTAACATAATGGTATGTGAGTAATCCTTTGTTAATTTTGATGCTGTTGGTGACAGTATTTTGTGACAATGAGTCAATTTTTTTAGACATTTATTTATTTATTTTTCACCCCAGTAAAGCTTTCTTTCCATTTCATCGTGGTCGTGGTCTGAGATAGGCTCTGAGGCACTATCGTTTGTCACCACTTTGTGCCCACGTGACTTTCTATAGTGTTTTTCTTTAAACAAAAAGACTTTGAGTGAATGCTATATATTGTCGATTAATCTTTTAGCAATAATTTAAAAGGTTACTATTGTTGCAGAGTTGGGAGAAAACGAGAACAGAACAGCACAAGGGATTTCTTTTAAATAGTTTACAAGTATCAGTGTGCCGTGTGTGTGTGTGTGTGTGTGTGTGTGTGTGTGTGTGTGTGTGTGTGTGTGTGTGTGTTTAAAATGATAAATGGTCCTGAGTGGTGTAGTGGTGTAGGGTGGGAAGCAAGACTGAGTGAGGAGGGGTGTTGGGCCAGGACAAGGGAGGATGATGTTTTCTTGTGGACATTACACCCCTGCCCTGTCTGATGGGCCTGCTCAGAAGACACTGGCTGACCCTGGAGGCCTGGATACCTGCACCGGAGTTACTCAGTGGAGAAACACATGCTCCTGCAGCTCCTCCTCAGGACCCAGGAGGGCAGCTGCCCATCACTAAGTGGGGAGGAGCAGAGTGCTGATTCCAGGGGCGACAGATCAGCTCTGGGGAACCACAGCGGCAGGAACATGCTGATAAAGAAGAAAACAAAGGGGTCCCTGGAGGGTTGAAACAATCCAGGCCTTGGACAGGAAATGGGGGAGGTAAAGGAGAAAGCGGGCCACAGGGGCTGGAGGCAGAGCGGTCAGGGAGAGGAAGTTTGCTACTCCAACCTATTCCAGCCCCTCTGCCTCCTGCTGACTTCTCCCAGGGAAGCCATTGTTATTACCAGAAAACACAAACAATTGGCAGGATTTTAAAGTGAAGAGCACTTCTGTGCACACCTCACCAGCTCTGCAGATCTTCCCTCGCCATCTGAGAAAGAGGTCTTGCTTCTCTGATATATAGCTAGCGTTTGCTTTGTCATACTAATTCATACAGCCACTCTCAGAGGTAGAGAGAGTACGGTTTCTATATCACACAACAGGACATTAAGCTTTAGAGATGTTAAAACATTTTTTGAGAACGTGCTTCAAATTACACATTGAGCAGGTGGCAGGTTTCAGCTGCACACCCAAGACTGTGAACATAAAGCCAGAGATTTTATCTTTAGTATTAAACTGCGTCTGTCCCTGAAGAGACACCTCCTGCCCTCTGGTGCTTGCGGCTGTCCAGCTGCTTTCCTGTGGCTGGGAGCACCAGGCCTTCACTGCCCGGGCTTTGCCCCAGTCTATCCCGGTGTGTTGATGACCATGCTGTCCTCCACAGTCATCATCGGCAGTAGAAGGCTGGTAATCCTTCCTTTGTTCCACTGGGAGTGACAGGGACATAGCCGGGTTGAATGAGTGACCTGGAGTCCATCCTGAAACCAAGGTTTGAACGCATGTGGTTTGCCTGGGAGATGGTCCCAGGATGGACTTTTAGGGATGGGCAGAGGAAGTGGGGGGATGGGAAGAGTGGCAAGGATGGAACCCAGCCAAGAACAAGCTGTTGGGCTGGTGATCTCAGGACGACTGAGACCAGACTCTGGGAGCTTTGGGACTCAGCTCATAGCATGTCTTAGAACATGCCCTACCCGGTGCAGGGATGTCAGCACAGTCATCTTCCAGGCTCTCCTGTGGGTGAGACTGACCCCACAGCTAGAAGAGGAAAGGCCCAGCAGGATAGGCATGTGAAGCAGGACACTACGATGCTAAGTCTTGGGGACCCTGGGCGCCCCTGCAGCTTGCAAGGACTCATACAGCAGTCCCCAGAACCTGCAAAGCTCTTCTGCCACCAGCAGCTTCCCTGGGTTAGAGCTAGTGTTCACAACTGAACTCGTTTTATATTTCCACCTGCTTTTGTATTTAACCTCTAAGACCTTCTGCTGTCCTGGCCTAATGAAGAGAGTTCATCTCACCTCTAAAGCCACCTTCAGGAAGTCTTCCATGACTACATGACCAGACACCTGTGCAGGTGCTGTTGGTTGCATTAACTTTCCAGGAAATTTCCCATAAACTGTGACAGGTTTTCTTTTTTTTAAACACTGGTACATCCTGTTGATTTCTTATGTCACAATGACCTCAGTTTAAGGATTTCTAATTCATTCCTTTTAATTTTTACCAACTCAGTTCAAATCCATTATTCCAGCTTCTTAAGTTTTTCACGGTGCAATTCTCTCATCAGAGAAATGAGCCAGCTTCCCCAGCGCATGGACATTTGATAATCAGGTGGGGTTTATTTTACAACAGCTGCCAAAAATTACTAGCAGAAAAGGGTAAGGGGAAGAGGGTGTGACTAGAAACCCCCTTCACATGGGATGCATTTCTAATGGAAGGCAAATCCTGCGAGCTGGTTTCCCTGTGTCCAGGGTAGGAGTTCATGAAGTTTGCATGGAGGCCTGACTCTAGGTCTTTAGTGGCCCGGAGATGGTTCAGAGGAGGAACTGATCCACTTTGCATTCAGATGATATGCTGCCCTGGGCCAGGTGCATCCAAGTCCTTTCCTTTCAAGCTTTTCCACAGCCACAGACAGCAAAGGCCCCTCGCCAGTGATGCTAGCAAAGCGCAGAGGTCTCAGGCTGAATGCTGGTCTATAACTTGGATCTAGACACCACCTACCCTGTGGCTGCTTCTGTAGTTTCTGGGGCATGTTCTTTCTTTCCAGCACTGTGATTCGTCCTTCAGCTTTCTCCTTCAGCACTGCCCCGCAGCTTGCATCTGCTTTGTTCTATTCTGGCCCTCCCTCCTACATGCGGGCCAGCTGTCCACACCAGGCCAGGCTTCTGGAAGACTCAGGCCCTGATGTTCCCGCTTGTGTGTGTATCTGGTGTAGCTGGGCACGCTGTGTGGGGGGAGGGGCGCAGCGAAGGGTGGACGGTGGCTGTATGTCACGTCATGGCACCATCACTGGAACCCCACCCAGCTGCTTGGAGCACTTCTCAGGGGAAGGGACAAAGCACAAGGGACTGGGGGAAGACTTGGCTTCTCTGGTCCAATGGCTTTGGCAGGAGGGAGCAGGCTTTGTGCACCTGGTGCTTGTAGCTCAAAACCCCAGACACCCCGTATTAGCCCTTGTCCGACCCCATAGAATTGTGGTGCTTATGAAAATGCATCATTTATGAATGAACACACAAGAAAGTGCTTTAGAAATTGGAAAGCTTTATGGATCACATAAGGTAGTCTATGATTTAGAAAGCTTTTACATGTCCCTATACACACTTCATGTACATTTACACACACATATATACACACACACTCACCTTTGCCTCATTTCACATCTACTGTGCTAGCCCTGAGGGACACAGTCTAATTATGCACTCATGAATAAATAATGGTAGCAAAATAACAAAGATGAGCAGAGAAGCCACAGTGCTTCTCTGGCCAGCAATGCCTGGACTCTGGCCTCAGCTCCCATCCGTTTATCTGACTGAGCTCAAAAGGTGATATGACCAGCCTCGTCTCTCTGCTCTTGGGTGCTGCACCCTGGAATGGGCATCCTTTGGCTACCTGGCTGTCCAGTGAGCAGATAGCACTAAATGTGAGATCATTCTGCAGAAGTCATGATGTAGGGATATAGAACTGCTTTATTTTGGGGGTGATAAAACTTAAGAGCAGTTGTCTGGCATGGAAGGGGAATGTGCTCTTCCTTTCCAGCTACCTAGGTGGCAGTGCCCAGGGCCACAGGCAGCTACTGTAAGTAGGACAGTGTCAGCAGGGCAGGGAGGGCACTGTGGCTGTCCCAAGCCAGTGCTCATCTCCCACCAGGTACCTGCCCACCCCCTCTCAGTTCAGCATCAGGGCTGGTGACACAGTGGCTGGCTTGAGCCTGGTGCCAACCTTGGGCAGTCCATAAGGGAAAGGCTTTACTAGCTCCGTTTCAGAGATAGTGACATTGGTGCCCACCAGTGTCTCCTGTACCACAGTGAGCTCCTCTGTTCCTTCTATAGCAGCACATGACCCTGAAAATTAATGATGGTGCTTGCCCCGCAGGATGGGCTCACCAGCAAACAGGAGAGTGTACCATCTCCGTTTCCACCTCAGTGTGGTCTGCTACAGGTCAACTTGCCCCTGCTGGGTGGACACCTTTGTGCACTTGAGATATTGAATAGGTATTGATTTTATTGTAGATTGCTAGTCTCTCTAGGGAAGTTTGGAAGACTCGGGGGACAGCATGGCTTTGAGGCAGGGTGGATGCTGTTAGTCCAGGCAGCAGTGTTATCCTTGTGATAGATCCTGAAGGTGTGCAGCAGACATCAGCAGGTGCACTGAGGCTTCTTCATATGTGGGCAGCCTGGGTCTTCTTACTGTAGGAGTTATGCAGCCAGATCCTTACTCAGTTCCTAGCAGCATCAGCCATGAAGTTTTGGTGATACCTCTGGAAGGCAGGGGGCAAGGAGGGCTCACAGAGAGGTAGTCAAGATTTACCAGACGTATTAGGTAGATTTTTATTACTGGCACAAAGTAGCCGACATATACAAGCTAAAGGATAAGAGGTTTATCTGGGCTCACTGTTCCAGATTTCACTTCAGGAACAGCTGGCTTGAACGGAGAAGCATGGATCTGGGAGGGGAGGGGTGGAGCAGAGCTGCTCACCTCATGGCACCCAGGAAATAAGTAGGGGGTAGAGGAAAGGATTGGGAACATATATACCTTTCAGCCAGGCCCCAACTCATAACAGCCCATGCAACTAAAGCAATCATTTTGGATTAATCGATTGCTGTACTGGGGAATCAAGCCTGATGAGTCTTGGGAAGACATTTATTCAAACTATAATATCAATGCTGTTGTGGTTTTTGTGAGGGTGCTGGAAGTTGACCCCAAGCTTTTCCCACTGTGCTATGGCCCCACTTTTTTATTTTTTAAGACAAGGTTTCACTGTGTTGCTAAGCTTCTCAGGCTGGGCTTGAACTTGACATCCCTCTTTAGCCTTCTAGTTGCTATATTTTACCTTCTTTTGTGAGGTGGACAGGAGAAGGAGAGGAGACTCAGGAAATCAGTCCAAACATACACTAGTCCCAGAGATGGAGACGCAGCGCCCTTGCAGGGCCTAAAGGCAGTAGATTGAGGAGACTGAAGACAGGGGCCAGGGGAAGATTGAGGATGGAACCTTTGTGGAGTTTTCAGCAGGAAAGCTAAGACAGGGCAGATGGACAACGTGGAACTGGCCAATTGGCAGAGGTCTCTGAGGGCTAAGTGCTTCTTCCCCACTGTGTACTCTGGCCAGTGATGGCGAACCTTTTAGAGCTTTCCATGATAGCAGATAGCTGCCTGCAGCACATGTGCCATAGGTTCACCACCCCTGCTATATGCTTTCCAGGCCTCTCTGTGTAATCAATGTATAACACCTACAGGTGTAACTCCGTGCATAACTCCTACAGGTATAATAGTGCTGTCTTGCAGGCAGCAGGGACCTCCAACAACCGGGTCAACTTCGGAATGGTCTGAAAAGCATGGCTCCAGGTAACTTCTGTGCAGATTGGGCTCCCTGGAGTTGTGGCGAGGACAGAATCCTCCAGCCAATGGCTCCATTTGGGCAGCTTTGCTACCTTTGCCCACTGGTTTGGGCTCATGCAGTTATTGTTTTTATTTTTCTATTTTCTCATTTATAAAGTGAGTTGGAGATGGATAGATAGAAGTGGTGGTGTTTAGTGGTGAGAGACCTTGACCTGATAATTCAGTAGAATGTTTTGTTGGACCATGGTGTCAAACATGGTGTATCTTTAACCAACTAAGGTGTTCACTAGATTAAACCAGCCTGTGGCATGTAGGGCAAGGAGACATGAGAAGTCATTATGTCAGAAGGCACAGGTGCAATCTCAAATGTGTGCTGTCAATGTGTCTTCAGAATATTTTCTAGAAACATCAGAAACTGCTCTTTACCTACCAGACTCAAAAAGTCACTTCCAATTCTGAAATATTTGACAGGCTAAAGTTGAAATTTTCTGAAATTATAATTCTGATTGAACACAGTTTTTAATTTTTTGAATTCCAAATGATCCTCTTTCCCCACCCACCATTTTTTTCCTCCGTCAAAAAATATTCTTTCTTTAGTGAATTAAAAAAAAAAAAAGCTTAGATGATTCATTTCTGTTTCAGGGAAACAGAAACAATAGACAATGCTTGACCTTTAGTGCGTCTGGCCTTCAACAGAAATTTTACCCACTTGCAAAGAGAAATAAGGATAATATGAAGAAATTATGTTTGATGGTAGGGCTCATTTTGATAGTTTTCACCAACTCAGTTGGTTAAATCTTCTATTCCAAATAGAAAGATTTGTAGTGTACTTTTATTTGTCTGTATTTAAAATCTGTGATGTATTATGAAAGAACAGCTAAAGGACAAAAGTCAAAGGGAAAAATTTAGAAGTTGAGAGTTTAAATAATGAACAATAGAAAAAGCAAACCTGGGGGTTAATATCACTTATTGACATCTTGTTTTAATGTTTTCTATCATTGCTTTTAAGATGTTTACATGAGGGCTCAATTCCTACTAACCTCAGAAGTAATGAAGAGCATAAAGACTTGATAACAGGGACTCTCCAATTAACTCCCAGTGAAATCCACACTCTCTGGATCATGGAATGTCGTGCAGCAAAGCCTGTTGCAGAGGGGATAGATGATGTTTTTTTGATAAGTGTGACTGGATTAAACACATAATATTTAAAAAGCAAAGCTTGAATCCTACCTTACTCTGCAAAATATTTTTCTGAGTAGATCTGAGATTTAATTGTGCAAGATAAAATGATAAAGTTTCTAGAGGATAAGAATAACTTATAACCCAGAAGAAGTGAAATTCTTGAAGATTCACCACTACACACAAACAACACAGAAGACTAAAGAGTGGGCTTTATGAAAATTCAAACTACTTGTTAATAAAAAGATACTAAAAAGAGTGAAAAAGGTAGTTCTCGGAGCAAACTATTCACGTAAATGACAAAAGACTCATTCAAAATATTGTTTTAAAACTTTAACAAATGACTAAGAAAAATATAGTCAGTTAAAAACTGGGCCAAAAGCTTTAGTGGATAGTTCACAAAAGGTGATACCAAACAACTCGACATTATCATCATTTGAGGAAATGGGAAATGCAATCAAAATAAGATTATTACTCACCCTCAGCCTTGAATGGCTAAAAGGGAAGGAGGAAGTACTGAGTATAGACTATAGGACACAGAGACTCTTGTACTGTAGTGTATCTGAGTATTAGATCACATACATTTTGTGTCAGTCTATTATAAGTAGAAAAACTAGTTAGACATATAGTAGGCAGATAGACCGGACCGACACTCAAAAAGCTTGCAAAAAAAGAGACCTGTACCAAAGGTGAACGTCACCAAAGAAGAAAACTACCCCTTTCCGATAGCTGTGACTGATAGGCCTCATTCACCTCCTTGGGATGGAGAGTCAAGATCCAGGTCCACCTCCTCCCCAGGAATGCAGTGATTACAAATTCCCTGGGGCAGAGCCAGGACTTTGGCTCACTTGGAAAAGTCTCCTGACCATAAAACCCTACTCACTTGCTAGGTGACTCGATTCCTACTGAACCCCATTTGATCAGTATTGCTTAAGTAGCTACACTTGTTATACCCCATGGGTTGATTGTAGTCTGCCCACGTTTTAATCCCCCAGCTTAAACCTGCCTCACCTCACAGCTTTGTTCCATACATGCCCTCTGAAAAGTGAGGTAGATAAGTTACCCACCTTTCCGGGCTCCCTCTTCTGCCTCTTAGGAAGAAGCTTTCTTTCTCAATAGAATTTACCTACTCAAACCTCCATTGTTTCTAAAATTCATTCTTCAGTTTTAGAGAAGACAAACTCACGTTACAGGTTGGGAGCTAGGCCTCACTCCCTGTATCAAGCTGACAATTCCACCACGGGTGTTACGTGTGCATATGTACACCAAAAGACAAGTACAACAGTTTTGACAGGAATTATTATCACTGTTGCTCTTCTATGTGGTGGTGATGCAGGAGAAGCAAATCTAGCTTCCCACTTGTTAGACACCTGAAACATGTATTTGGGTTCTTTAAAATCGAAGAATGAATTTTAGGAACTAGGAAGGTTAAGATTAGAAAAAGACCTTATTAAAAAGGAAAGAAAGCTTTTGCCTGACAGAGGCAAAAGGGGGACCCAAAAATGGGAGACCCATCCACTTCATTTTCCAGTGGGCTTTGATGCAGCAAAGCGACAAGGTGAGGTGGGTTTAAGGTGGGACAAAATTGCAGTCAACCAGTAACATTGCAAATACGATAACTTAGGTGTCATTGGTACCATGAGAAATGACAAAATAGATAAAACCATGATTAACCAATAAGATTACAACAAGTATAACTCCTCAGGTAACATTGATTGAATGGAGATCCAATGAGAAATCAAGTCACGTAACAAGCACACAAGAATTTTTGTTAGGCTCTCTTTGGAGGAAGTGAGTTAAAGTCCTGGCCCTCCACCCCAGGGGTGGGGGTGGGGTCTGGCACTATTTAGCATATCAGGCCCTGCTGTCTATCCCAGGGAGACTAGCACGGTATTTAGAATATTAATCACTGTTGTTTATCCTATGTGGGTAGGATAGTTTTCTCTTCCAACAGTGCTAACCTCCAAGTTGGCTTCTTTGTTTTCAGGTCCACCCCAACTGCCTGTAAAAATATCTAGCTAACTTTTTAAACCTATCGTCACAGTACTAGGGCATGAACCTAAGAGTGCCTGAGCTACACTTTCCCTACTGTCCCTCTTTTTTAAAAAAAAATTTTTTTTGAGACAGTTTCCCTTTTTGTAGTTCAGGCTGGTCCTGAGCTCAGCCTTGAATTCATGACAATCTTCCTGCCTCTGCCTCACAAGTGCTGGGATTATAGGCGTGAGCTACCATGCCCAGCACTGTGGTATGTGGTACTGATTGCTGGTGGGTGTGAGTCACCGTACCTGGCATTGTTGTATATGGTAACTGGGGATCGGACCGGGCCCTTGCACTTGCAAGGAAGGTGCCAGAATCACTGAGCTAAATCCCCAGCCCTCTCCCTCCTTTTTCATAATTTTGAGGTAAAGTCTCGCTGTGTTTCCCAGGCGGGCTTTGAACTTGTAATCCTCTTATCTCAGCTTTCCAAATAGGCATAATTACAGGCATGCTCCACTGTGACCAGCTTATTAGCATTATTTTTAATAGATCAAAACTTAAATAATGCACTGAATAGTATGCAGATAGCAAAATGAATTGCAGTAACAAGGAGGAATTTCACACAGTGTTGATGGGAAACAAGGCATCACTAAGTAAATAATTCAGACTGTAGGATTCCCTATATATAAAGCATGGAAATAGTCAAACCTAATTCATGTATTAAAAGTTACAATATGGGCAATATGGGTTACTTTTGCACTGAGTAGCAATTAATGACTGTACACTTATGAACTGTGCTCCTTTCTGTGTAAATATACTTTAATTAAAAGTAGAATCTAATTTAGAAATGAGATTTTTCCATAGCAAACGTTGCTTCTTCCTTTTATCTTCACAATGAAACATAACCGGCAAAAGCTCATCATAATCAAACAAGTCAAAAATTTTCCATCTACATCCCTATGCTTAGAATGTTAATCTTAAATATTTCATTTATACTTGGTACTATGTTCCTTACTTTTAAATATTTATATTAAAACTTTATACTAGTTTATGGTGCAGTAAGGATCTAAATCAAACTTTCCTCCCAATTACTTGCTTGTTATTCTAATAGTCTCCACCCTCTTAAAAATTCTATATACAAAAGGGAATATTCTGGCCCATGAAATGTCTATATCTTGCATCTGTATGACACAATGATGCATCAGAATGTATTCATTCTCATTGTCCTCTGTCATTTAAAAAAATGTTCTCCCAGAACTGTCTCAATAGTCTTTCCTGCTATTTTGATAAAATCCAGAATTACTTGAATTTTATCAATCAAAGCAGAGAAAAAAGCCCTATTGATAACCATAAACACGTTGGCATGTGGAGATTATGATCACTGTAATGCTGTCTTCTCAGGCTCCTACAGTCTCAACATTTCCCCACATCAGTTGCTTTTCTCTTGATATAATAAAGAAACCAGCAATCTGATTTTAGACCCCGTTTTTCAAAAAAATTATGTAGTTTTGAGATAGTCACTTCTCCTAAAAGATACTGTACTTCTTCTTTTGTGACAATTTTTCACATATTTTACTCAGTTTTTATTGAAATTATTTATCACATCTATGAGCATATTAAAAATATTACTTCATCTCTCTTACATTCTTACAAACTTTCTTAATTTGTGACTTGCCTTGATGTTTTCTTTTTGTGGAGAGTGTGTTGCCTTTTCTTTTTATAGCTTTATTATTTTGTGGGTATTTAATCTGTACGTAGCGACATATAGATATCCCAGTGATCCCCGACACGCCGCGTGCTCCTCTGACTCCCATTCCCCAGTAGGACAGAGACCATCACAGACTCAGTTTGGTCTCTCAGGATCCAGCCCACTGGATGAGCCACTTCTCTGCTTTATTAATTCTGCCTTCCCTAGAGAATCAGACACTATATTTATTTATATTATATATTTATTTTATTCAGTTCTTTTATTTTTGTGGATTCTGTGTTTGCAAGTTTGGCTAAAGATATTTTATAACCCCTAATAGTGTAACACTTCTGGAGCCTTTGTGGTCATCACAGACCTGTGCAGATCACACACACATGCACATATGCTTGCACACACACACACACACACACACACACACACACACACACACAGTTCTGGAGCAGGTGGACGAATGCTCAGGTTCCTACTGCGTCAGTGATCTACTTTCTTTTTAAGCTCTTACACTACTAAGAGCTGTCATAGTAGATTCAGGGCAACAGTTTACATCTCTGTGCTTTGTGGTAGTGATTCTATTCAGTTGAATATATACAACTATATATTAAATGTCTTGTAATAGAAAGCCATGAAACGAGGTTTGGGGTGATGCTGAACACACTGTGGGCAGTTTCACAGGGATCTAGTTCTCTATTTTCCCCAGGAGCAGTGGTTCAGTATTTGTTAATTCCATGTTCATGGTGACATCACACGCTGTAACTCTGTGAATAAGAGGATGGACTGCAGTAAAAGTTATCCTATGGTAATTGTCTGTGCGTCTGTAATTTGTTTGTTTTTAGTATTAGCTAAGTAGTATTATATCACAGAGACATAACACAATTGCTTTTCATTCTTTTGTTAATAGAAATTGAGGTTAAGAGGTCATATGGTCTATTCTTGTGCTAACTATGGAGATTCTGGTTGTTCTGCATCTCTGCCAGTATTTAGTAATTGTCTAGCCAATCCAATGGGTGTGAAGTGGTGTTAACTTGCATTTTCCTGATTAAAAAAAAATCACAACACACACCTATTCACAGGCATTGTAGCCTTCACATATTTTTGTTTTAAATGTTCTTTAAGAGTTTTCAAGTGCTTTTAAGAGCCTTTTAACAGAGGCCAGGGATTTAGCTCAGTGGTTCCAGCGCCTGTCTTGCAAGTGCAAGGACCTGGGTTTGATCCCTGGTTAACCATATACAATACTGGGTGTGGAGACTCATGCCCAGCAGCAACCAGTACCACATACCACAGAGCTGGACTGGTGGCTCACGCCTGTAATCCCAGCACTCGGGAGGCAGAGGCAGGGGGATTGCTGTGATGTGAGTTTGAGGCTGAGCTCAGGGCCAGCCTGAACCACAAAATGAGACCCTGTCTCAAAAAAAAAAAAAAAAAAAAAAAAAAAGAGAGAGAGAGAGAGAGAGAGACTTTTAACAAATTCTTAAATTAGATTGTCTTTATTTCAGATTCTCAGAAGTGAGAGTTAAGATATCAGATGCATGTATTGTGAATGCTATCACCTTATCTGTTGACTTGCCAATTTTTAATAGCATTCTTTTCATGCAAAAGCATTTAATGAAATTTGACAGAAACAATTTCTTTTTTCATGACTGGTTTTTCTGGAGTCTTTTAAAAATATCTTTGCTTATGAACCTATTGTGAATATATTCCAGTGTATATGTTTCTCAGACCTGGTGGCACTACCTTTAAATGTTGGGTCTATGATCATTTGAGGTTTCTCTGTCTTAGAGATGACTAATTATGCCTGAATCATTTGTTGGAAATTCATTCTCAATTGAAAGGCTGTGATGGTTTGATCTAAACAACTAATTATGCACATGTGGCTATATTTCAGATTTTTTTCTTCTACTGTTTGTCCATAAAATTATATCTCTTGAGAGCCGGTAGTGTAGCTACTTCATTCTTCCTTTGCAAAACACTCAAGGAGTGTCTTACAGCCTTTTAATGTTCATATAAACTTTTGAAGTAGCTTGTCAATTGCTGCAAAGTATTCTGTTGGAATCTGACAAAAATGGATTTATATAAAAATGACTTTGAGATAATTATTTGGTATTATTATTTCTTCCCTAAATGATGGGTACTTATTCACTAGTGAGGTGATCTAGACCTATTTTTTTTTCCTTGTGGAAAGATTTTTAAACTGTGAATTTAGTTTATTTAATAGATGTAGCACTACTCAGAATTTCTATTTCTTTAACTTTTTCTAGAAATCAGTCAATATTAATGAATGTTTTAGTTGTCTGTAACAACTGTGGGATCTGTAATGATGTCTCTTCTTTCATCTTGTTATTATAATTCAAAAGTTCTCTGTCTTTCTTTTTCTGTCTTCTCTAGTTAGGAGATTATCACTAGCTCCATTAATACTTTCAAAGAACAAATTTAGGTTTTGTAACTCTTCTCTATTAGTCTTTTGTTTTCTATGTCATTGATTGCTTATCTTTTTAATTTTTTCCTGCTTCCTTTGATCTAATTTTTTTCTTCTTACATGTGAAGGTGAATTTTAAGCCTTTTTCTCTAAGCCTTTGTTTTCTAATATAAGCATTTAGGGCTGGACATTTTCCTTCCAGTGTCTTCTGGAGCACTGCCTCCTAATAGTACCACTGTGGTTTTGTCACTGTTTCCACTAAAAGCTCAGGGTGTCCTGGGAAGTGTCTGCACTCCAGCTGGAGGTCTGAGTCTCTTGTTGCTTGAATAAGATCTGACACTTGTTCAGGCAAATATTCTTCCCTGATAGTTGTTCTATCTCAGGTATTTGCTTTTTTGCTAAAACTGGAGGCTTCCCATTGTGCACACTAGCTTAGTCTTCAGTCTGTGCTTGGGGAGAGCTGTTATGCAGGTGTCTGGAACCTCATTCTTCATTATTTCCTTCTCATTTCTCCCTACTCTGAAAATCCTTCCTGCTTCAGTACAAACTCCAGCATCTGCCCATTTAGTTCAGTGAAATCCCTGTGGCTTCCTTAGCCTTTCCCTAAAAAGAGCCTCTCAGAAGAAAGCTAGGGGGCCAGGGATTTAGCTCAAGTGGTACTGCACTTACTATGGAAGCACAAGGTCTGGAGTTCAATCCTTGGTACTGCACCAAAAAAAAAAAAAAAAAAAAAAAAAGGAAGCTGGGGTCATTGTAGGCCTCATCTCAGATTTTATCTGTGTTTTAGAAATCACACACCTGTGCTTCTTGCTACAAAATGGGAGTTCAAATATTTTCGGTTATAGATTTATAAATAAAAGAAGGGATAACCTCATATTAGTTACACATGAACTATTATACAATTATATTAGAAACTTAGAAACAGTTTTGGAAAATTTTTGGAAAAAAATTTGTTTAGGAAAAGAAAAGTTACAAAAATATGCCTTTTTCTAATCTCTCAAAATATTATTTCTGAGAACATAGCATAATTAAAACACTCAAATGTAGAAAAATATGCATTCATCAAGATATTATAATAGCAATTATGCATTAAAGCAACTAAAGACAGAAGTAATTATGTAAATTATGGTTAACTAGCATTAACAGAATATTATGTAGTCATTAAAATTATGATTTTACAATCTCTGAAACCACATGGAAAATGTTAATATAATATTAAATAAAAATACTGAATTATTTGTATACTTTTATTATGTTTACTTAAAATTTAAGTATGAAAAATGTCTCAAAATGAATTTTAGGATTGTTTTCTCTAATTTTGTGAGGTAGGCTGTTGGAATTTTGATCTGATTGCATTAAATCTGTGTGATAATTTTGCAAGTACAGCCATTTTCACTAAATTGATTCTTCCTACTCCAAAATAAGGAATACCTGTCCATTGTAAAATATTCTCTTTGATCTCCTTTTTCAGAGTACTGTGTTTTCAATATAAAGGTCTATTGCTTCCTTCATTAGATTGATTCCTAAGTGTAATATATAAAGACCTCAAAAAAAATCAAACTTTCCCTAAATGTAAAGACTTAGTCCAAAACTGCCATGTGAAATGAGTAGACATTCCTTAGATGAAGAAGTAGAAATGAAAAAAAAAAAAAAAGTTTAACATCACTGGTCATTAGAGAGATGCAAATTGAAATAACACTGAATTTCCATCTCATTTCAGAAAAAAAGGTTGCTATCAATAAATCAATAAATGCTAGTAGGGTTGTGGGAAAAGGAATCATTCTCTACTGTTGATGAGAATGTAGACTGGTGTAACTACTGTGGAAATGTGTGGAGATTCCCCAAAAAGCTAAACCTAGAGGTTCCCTTCAACCCAGCTATTTCTCTTCTTAGTATCTTCTTAGAAGAATTAGAACCATCATACCACAGTGATATATAGAGGTACAATTTGTAATAGCTTAAACTGGGAAACAGTCCAAATGCTCATCAAACAATGAATGGGTAAGGAAGACGTGCACTTTTTATACAATGGAGTGCTACTATGCCAAAAAAGAAAGATAAGCTTAAGACAGCTTTAGCTATATAGTTATATCTCAAGATATACTCTTAAGTGAAATAAATTAGACACGCATGTTTAAATAGCACATTGTTTCTCTGGTGTGAGAAGCCAAAAGTGTAAATAAAGACTGAAGAGTATAACAGATAGTGGGAACTGAGAAAAGGAACAGGGAAGGAGTAGGGGAAGGGGCAGGGAAGGAAAGAGAAAAAAAGATAATAGAAGGGAGAAATGGAAACAAAGCTTTTGTAAATGAGGGGGAGGGTTGAAGGAGGAAAGAGAAGTGGGAATAAGGGAAGGGGCAGAATGTATCACGTTGGAGTACAGTTTTTGTGATGAATCTTCTCATTATGTATATCTAAAATGTACCAATGAATTTACAAAAGAAAAATGTCTCAAAATATATACAGATTAAAATTTCCATGCTAAAATGGTGGGATAAAGAGGATTGTCTCCCATGTAATTTCAAGTAGCTTGTTAAGGTAAACGCTTTATTTTTTTTTTTTTCCTACATCTTTTTAAATTAGAGGATGAGATTGGATCTAGTAAACATCTGGTCTCGCCACTGAAAAGGACGTAGGAAAAACAGAGCTTTGAATATTCAGAGACACTGCCAGGTGAGTAAACAGAATGAAGGATTCTGACATTGAGTTTCCCAGGGTGTCCCATGGAGCTGTGAGGCTGGGTTGCCACCACTCAGGAGTCCAAGACGGACCACCAGAAGAGGCAGGTGTCTCACTAACTGGGACCTCACTGGAAGCCAAAGTGGGCTACCGGGTTATGTCGTTGTTAACATCTGATTCTTCATCGTCTCCTTAACCAGGCTTCAGAATGGGGATCGGGAAGAACATGCAGAGGTAGCCACAAGGTCTCAAGGAATATGTCACGAGGGGCGTTAAAGCCAGCTTGAGTTTAGAAGACGCTGGAGAAGAGAGTCCTGGGTGTTAGTCACACTGCGGGACATCTGCTCGTGGTTACCTAAGTGCAAGATGTGTTCAGTACAGTGACTTAAATGAAAACATTTGTACATACCGCCCACGTGCTGTTCTGTGATTCACTTTCCGGAAAATAGACACAGTTCTGCGTTACGGACTCCTGCAGCTCTTCAGGACTCCGTTGAAGTTGTTTAATTCTTCCGCAGGTCGTTTCCAGTACTAGCTTGGACAGCGAGTGCTGCCTGTCAGTGGAGCAGTGGAAGATCACGAGCCATACTGTGAAGTTCCAAGAAAGGAAGTGCTCGGGGAGACGTTGGCTGAAAAATAGTACAGGCCACCAGCATTCATATCCCGAATCAAGTTTTATTGAGCAGAAGTTAAACAGCTTTGTCACTTCTAGAGAAATACAGACCACGGAGGCAAGCGTTTGGGTTGGTATCGACTGCGGGTCAACTTTGTTAAAACGTGAGTTAGAAGAGGATCGCTGTCTGCTAAGACTGGCTCAACCTGGGTGACGGACTGATTTATCTGTGGGTCAGTGCTCTGCCCAGCTCTGCTGTGTACCTCCGGGCACCTTTGTCCTCATTTTCCTGATGGTCATTCTCATCAGAATATTCCAATCTAGTGTCCTGGTCTCTTTTAAATATCTACCAGTAGGGCAGTTCTGATTCAGGTTTGAATGCTTGTATAATTGTAGCATTAAACAAGCAACATAAATTGTATCATCTGAGCCTTATATAATCGTCCAAAGTGTTAAATCACCTTGGAACACAGTGAATATCCTGGAGCCCTTTCATCCCGTGAGATTGAAGCTCTGCGGTAGTGATGCTGAACGCTTCAGAGATGAGGCCCAAACTTATGGCCCAAACCCATTACTGACTGCGGAGCACCAACACTGCAAATAAGCTGGAGGCTGGGGTTTTATTCTAGAAAAAACAATTCATACATTTGCATCTTTTGTCTTAAACTAAAACAAATTCTATACTCACCAAACAGCTCAGGAGGTCAATTCTTATCAATCACTGTCTGATAGCTAACTTGTAAGGAACAACAAGTGAGTCCTTTGCATTTAAAAATTAAAAGATTCCAAAAAGCTAAATCAATTTTTGTTCGTAAGATAAAAGTCAGAAAATATAGGTGAGCAAAAGAACTTTTTACTCTTTCACACTACTGGGGGCTGAACCCTGGGTCTTCCCACTGCACTATGTCTCAGCCCATTTTTTAGCTTTTACTTTGAGACAGGGTCTCATAAAGCTGTACGTTGTCTAGGCTATACTCAAAGTTTCAGTCTTTCTGCTTCAATCCCTCCCACAGTGATGTGATTACAGGCATGGTCTATTGTGTTTGCCTGGTCTTTTAAATTTTTTGTATAGTATGTCCTGTGCATCTTTCCACATCAGTAGATAGAGCTCTCTTGATTATCTTTGATGCTTACATGGGATGCTGTGAATGAATGCACTATGCTCCATATCCTCCATGTCATTAAATGATCCTCTTATACTTCTGTTATGAATAATTTGATGCATAAATTGTTAACAAATCTTCCTAAGTGACTACAGAACCTTACCTCTAAAAGCAAATCTTTATAGCTAGGATTTCAGGTACAGTGCAGGTGGGAGAGAGATTAGGATTTGAATGGGAGATTTTCAGTGACTTCAAGACTCAGCACACCTTGACCTTTGAAGTCCAAGTGCCCTTGGATGGAATCTCTCCTGAGGTCATGCTCAGAGACTTGGAGATGCTTAGAAGGCAGAAAAGACCTGTTAACACACTTGTGTTCCCTCCCTCGTGCTCCTCTTTCCTTAGGACCCCCGCCCCCACTCTTGGCTCTCTCCTTCCCTGCTCCAGCATGGAGCACCCTCTGAAGTGTGTCCACACCAATGGATGCTGTGAGCCTCGCACTCTGGAGAGAAGCCATACAGGAGGAGAAGCTAAGAAATGCACCAACATGCAGGCTCTGGCCTTCACTGTCCCTGGTCCTCCACAGACAGAAGTGATACGGATGTCTCTTTTGATCTGGAAAGAACAAGGCTTTGTGCTGCATCAGTAGATGCAGAGTTCAGATGAAGGAGGGACAGGAACCCTCTATCCACTGGGTGTGTGTTCTCTACAACCTGGGTTCCAGCCTTCCAGAGAGAGGGATGAGGAAAGTGAAGGGGAGGGGACATCTTAAGAGGCCAAGGGGTCTGTTTTGGAAGCGTGGGTCCTTTCTCTAGAGCTGTCATGTTGGAAAGAATGGACCAGCTAGCCCACTGTCACCCTCCAGTTGCTCCCAGTCAACAAATTGTGGGCGTAGGTCAGAGTTCACACTGACTTGCAATCTGTCCATGTGGCAACTGAGAGGGTCTTGGGTCTCCTCTTTATAGCCTGTGTCCAACATCCTCACATGCAACATGAGATCCCAGCCCCAGCCTGAGAGCTGCTGATAAAATTCAACCACAACCAAAGCCAGCATTAACTGGGGTCATGTGCGCCTGGGACCCAGCAAGCTGTTCACACACGGTCTTTCTGGGGCTCACCGCAGTCCTGCTGCTTACCCTTGAAGCAAAGACAAAACCAAGCATGAGGTGGTAGCACACACCCCATCCAAGCACTCTGGGAGCCGGAAGCAACAGGAGGTTTGAGTCCAGCTTGGGAAGCTTTATGAGAACTTCTCTAAAAATAAAAACAAAAGGAAGGATCTGGGGACATAGGTCAGTAGGAAAGCCCTGGGTTTAATTCCTACAATACCCAAACTCTCAAAAAAGAGGCAATCTAGAGAGAGATTCTAACTTACCCCAAATCACACAGAAGGTGAAAGGAGCAGCTGATAGCTCACCCTCAGGATCTTGAGTTCCAAGTCCCTGTATGGCCGTCCCTCATGGGGATGAGATAGCTCACACAGGGGGACACATGCAAGAAGAACCGCATGACTTTACCGCCCCTTCCCGTTGAGTCCATATTTAAACCTAGGCTCTGGCCTCTCACATCAGGGTGGCACTCAGATTGTCTGCTGAGCTGGGTACTGTTAGAGACGGGACACGGGGGCAGAAACTCCTGGGAGGCCTGTGTTTTGCCCTCTTGTCCTGATGGGCCACCTTCCTGTAGACCAAATGTACTTCAGTACCTTTCAGGAGGTTGGCTTTCTGTTTGAGAACAGCAGCTCTCTTGTGTTGATTTTCACAGATGGGGCCTCATCCTGCCCTGGAGTCCATCTTGGTTTCTGTCCAAGAGTTCTTCTTGCTTACACTCAGGCCTCAAAATCCACTGTTGTTTGTTACTGAGCACAGGCCTCTCTCCCATGCTCCGTGTCACACAGGCTCCAGGCCTGCACTTCCTGACAGATACAGGTACCACTTCCCAAGGCATCGCATAGCACGAAGCCTTTCAGAATCACCAGCTGTCACAGAAAACCCCTACTGCATGACTTGGCATTATAGCCAGACCAACCAGAGATGCCTCCTAAAGGCCAGGCATGAAAGTACTACTTCCTCCCTGCCTCCCTGGCAGACCCTGGCTACTGCCAGGTGCAGCACATCTTTCTCTCCCTTCTCAGTGCTGATGGCTCCAAGGTGACACTGTGTTGCCCTCTGCAGCTCTGGCATTATGCTAGCTGTTAAGACCTTAGCCTCCATGCCTTTTCCCACCGAAGAGACTAGGGTGTGTGAGTGTGTGTGAGTGTGTGTGTGTGTGTGTGTGTGTGTGTATGTGCGAGGGCATGTGTACATGTTTCCACAGGGAAATGGAAAACAAACCATCTCAATGATCTAATGTAAGCATTACCCTTCAGCTAGTGTATGCTACGCAGTTTTTCCTAAATAAATAACCAAATGGCTGCTTTCTGTATCTGGCAGAAAATAGGGGCTAAAATGAACATTACTGCATATATGAGCATCACATGATCTAAAAAGCACCCTTTCCCCTTGGTCCTGCCATCTCCAGGACTCCAGTGCTGGGCTCAGGGCAGGATCTGTAGACGGCCAGACCCCCTGCCATTGCCATCCCTGGAAACTCTTCTCAACATTGGAAACAGAAGGTCCTTTTGCTCCCTAGAGGGCGGCTCCGACCTGAGTCATTCCAGAAGGCTGATGTCATGAGGCTCTTGGACTAGTTATCATTCAAGGGCATGTAGAGTAGAGGATTACCTGGATCTGCATCCATCAAAACACAGGGGAATCTGCCTGTGTATCTGGGAAAATTAAATCAACGGCAAGAATGTGTCATCTCCTTGTGGAGCACACTGAGCAGATTGGGGAGGTGCTGCTAATTTTGTGCAGCAAAATATTTTGGCAGTACAGCAGGTGACACCTGGGGCAACCTGGACTGATGGTCTAAAAATGTGAGGAGAGAGCTTTTCAGGGACTTTCAGGTCTCTGGTGGGGCCAGAGAGGGTGCTGGGGAGGGCTGGGCTTGGATGGTGGAAATTATGTTTTCAGTTTTCTTTGAAGATTGAAATTTGCCCATAAGAGTGGACAGAATTATAGATCTACTCTAAATACGTTTAGGCAAACAAGAATATTTAAGAGGAGGAAATGTGATAATTAACTTCATGATGATAAACATCGATTCATGAGGCGATCTAGAGAGATCAAATATTTGCAGTGTTCTGTTCCATTTTCCATATCCAACCCCAAATTTGTGTCAGGAAATGCCAGGGATTTAAACCACAGGTGGCTGAGCACACAGGCCTCACATGCAGAGGCCAGTGCCCTCTCCCCCACACCACCCGGGGGTAAGAGGCCGGGCGCTGCCCCTGCTGGTTGAGCTCGGTCTTGCCCATTCTTCCTAGGGTGATGTTGTCTGATTATAAATTCCTATTAATCAACAAAGTCGGTTGGAGTTTTATATTTCCCCACTCCAGGGTAGAAGCTTCACGCTGAAGACAAAATTTAAAAGACTATTCTGATGTCTTATTTTTTCCACTGTTTTTTTTTAGAAATAACAATTGCCCAGAGATGTATGGGTTTCCAGCTGCTGGTTTTCAGTTTCATTCACGGGCCCCACTATATTAAAAATTCAAGTTCAGTAAAGACGGCTTTGTGGCATTGTCTGGCCTCTGTCTTTTAAAAAAGGATAAAATGTGAAATCTGAGCTGGGAGCGATATGACAATTTTGATATCAGCTTCTTTGCACATGTGGCATTACCTCCCACGTGCTCCCTTCCCTCCAGAGGAAGTTTTCTTACAGATTTTTCGGCAGGCGGATTTATTACTTGTCATGATTCGGGGATTATCTGTTGGACAGTCTTGCTATTTCCTTCTGATAGCAGACACCAAAAAGAGCAGATCATTTGGCTGGAAGGGACGGTTGCTACATTGTAATCACTTGCACACTGGGAGCCGGATCAGGGCTGACACAGATGGAACTCCCGGTGCTAATTGAAAGGCTCCCTTGCCATGGGGCTCTTGTGTGGTATCGGATGGTGCTCCGTGTCCTTTGAGGCTATTTCTCACCAGATGCTTTCTGAAAGTGAGGGGATTAGTGGGATTCTCAGGTCCAATAAACTGTAATCACCAAAGAGTATTCTGATGGGCATCACAATGACATGCTGTCACATTTTAATTTGAATAAAAAGGGTATTTTCAAATATGTGTCCCGCACTTGTGGGCGGACAGGGCTCTGATACCAGACATGATGTGATCCCTGTCAGCATTTTTTAATTACTTGCTCCTTTTTGTCTCTCTTTCTGTCCTCATATTTTCCTCATTTTTCATTTTTTGTTCTTTTTCTTCTTCAGATTCTTTGTTCCCCCTCCTTTCTTTTCACCCTATTTTCTAACTCTTTGACTCTTCCATTCTTTTTCAAATCCTCTGACAAAACCATAGGCTGCCAGTAAGAAGCTACCATTGCTTGATTTCACAAAAAGTGGGATCTGAAGCAGCAGAAAAGGCTCCTTCATCTTCCTCCCTCCTGCAACAGGGCTCTGCAGTGCTGTGAGTCTATGCCAGTTGCTGTTTTGGATAGAAAATATTTCCAGCAAAATCCTGCTTAAAACATGAAAGATAGCAAAGTAATACTTTGTTAGGAGTGCAAGATTTATACAATTTCCAGAACTACATCTGCCTGTTTGGAGAGCAAACTGTTGTGAAACCCTGTACAAATACTGCCATATCATTTTCTTCTTTATTAAGCAGATCCTCAAAGGACTTTTTCTTTACAATTTATACCTGACACATAGTTATGACTGAAGGAAAATTAACTAACCTGAAGTACTAAAAATTCTCTACAGTTTATCATCTGAACTAGTTAATATTATCTTCCCTTTAAAATATTGCACTTTGTTGAATTTTTACTGGATTAGTTCACTGCTTTGCAGCCATGCCTCAAAATCATGAATAGTGAAAATAGACCTGGAGATGGTAACTGGCTACAGATGGGTTAAATAAAATCAGTAGTTGTCTGCCCCCCACCAAAAGGTGCCGGCTCTCTCTGCCACAGGCGTCAGCCAAAAGTGCTTGTCGATGAAGCTCCTTGCATGCAGCCTGTGAAGGCCCATAGGTACAGCAAGGAGGGGGACTCAGCACCCATCCTTGAGACGTTCCCAGACTAAGGGAGTGTGAGGCTCAATGCACACCCTAAATTTCACTTTGGAATTCTAACGCCCAGTGTGCCTTTGAATATGACTAAATGTAGAGTTGGAGTCTTTAAAGAGGGATTAAAGTAAAATGAGGTCGTCAGAGTAGGCCCTAGGCCCTAGGTGCTCTCTTTCCTCTCTCTCTCTCTCTCTCTCTGTCACACACACATACACACACACACACACACACACACACACACACACACACACACACACACATAGAGGCGCACACACACATGCACATGCACAGACACACGCAGAGAGAGGATCACAGGAAGACTCCAGAAAAAGAGTTTCTTGCAAGGCCAACCTTCTGGAGGGACCAGCCCTGTCCTCACCTCCACTTTGGACTTCAGTCTCTGGAACTCTGCAACAGAAATTTCAACCACCTAGCTGTGATACTTTGTTGCAGAGGTCCAGGCAGATGACTCATATTCTCTGGCAGATAGGGCTTCTCCTCCCAGTCATACCACAATCCTGATGGCTCAGGAGTCTTGGCTTATCTTTCCTACTGAGCCTCATACTGAGATTAATTATTATAGAGATGTAAGAAACACCCAGAGGAGCTCAATCCTGCCATTGCAATGGGCTCTCAAATACTCAGAGAACTCCAGCTCTTTGCTCCCATGTAGGCCCTGCTTGAGGTCTTAGCATTCAGCCACTGTGCCATCCTTGGGCTTCAGCATGGAAGGCTAAAGCCTGGGCATGGTGCACACATGCGCTGCCTGAATTCCTGGTCCTTAGTTACACTGGTTGCTCTGTGCTGTTGCATTTGGTTTACTGTGTGGCAGTAGTAACTCAGAGGGATTTTTGTTACCAGGAGGGGGTGTTACATTGAAAAACCAAACCAAACCAAAACAAAACAAACAACAACACACAACCAAAAGCTGAGGTATGCAGCATTAGCTTTGGGACCCGGCAGACCTGAGGCAGTGAAGGGTTAAAAAGTCCTGGCGGTTTGAGCAACTGAGTCCATGGAAATGTGCTGTCTGAACCTCTTCTGCGAAGGAACCCTCCACTGATGTATCTTTTACTCTGACTTTAAACTGGTGCAGGAACAGAGGAGACTTCCTGCGAAGTTTGGGGAGGGTGCAGTACCCTATGCCGTCATGCACTTTGAAAAATTATGGTCCAGAGAATGGACTCAACTGTTCCCAGTTACTTGACAATCTTCCCCCGCTGAGAAGAGGATCTATGTCCTTTCCTCTTGAATCTTGGCTGAACTAAGTGACACAAATGGTGTCATAGAAACAGTGCTGCAAAGATTCAGAGACAAGTTCAAAAAGGTCACAGGGCTTCTGCTTGTTCTCTTGGGACACACAGCTTTGGAACCATGAGTCACCTTGTAAGAAGTCTGGCCCCTCTGTAAATGCCAACCTGTGAAGAAGCCTGAGCCACAGGGAGTGATGTGTGTGGGTGACTGTGCCAACAGCCACCTGAGTGCCATCACCAACTACCACATGTGTGATGACACCTCCCCAGGATTCCAGCTGTCATCGAAGAGGCCCCTCTTTCCATCTTCCACACATCTTCCGGCGAGTAAGTGTGAAGATTTATCTAGGTCATGACCTTCAAGTGGAAGTTCCGCTTTCATGGAGACTGGCATTTCAACTTCACCCTCCAAACTTTACTTTGGTTTGTACTGATTTGCAATTCTACTTGTGTGAGAGTTCCTATTTTTCTATATCCTTATTAGCATTCAGTCCATCTCATCTGGAAAATATTTTCTGCTCTTTCCCATATATGTTTTGTTCATTTCTTATACATAATACATAAATGCATACATATACATACAGCTGTATCTTGAACTAATTTTATATATATTAAATAATGTACTTGTATATTTTGTTTTAAATTTTATATGTATATATTAAAAATATATTCCTATCTATATATGTATCCTGTATAGCAATCCTTTACCGATTATGCAAGTTGCAATACTTTACTATAGGATTTGGCTTATCTTTTTCTTTAATTATTATACCTTTTAGTATGAATACGTTAAAATCGTAAAGTGATCAAATATCTCAATGTTCTGCATTTTAAGGAAAGATCCCTTACTCAAAATGACCATAAAAAGTCTCTATATTTTCCTTGAAAGTTTTAAGTTTTGTCTTTAATATATTTAAAATTATGGGTGCAACAAGGATAATCTAACATTATTTTGGTTCATGCGGATGACCAGTAGCAATAGGATCTCTACTAAAAAGTTGATTCTACACTTAGAGTTACAAAGCTCCCTTGATCCCGTATCATATTTCATAGAAGTTCTGGTTGGTCTCTCAGTTCCAGGCTGTGTATAGAACTGGGAGGATTTGGAGTTAATCACGTTATTGGATTCTCATAGTAATTCATAGTAGTCTAGATAAGTTGTCTAATGTTTCTCTTGCTTATGTTTGCTGACATTTTATCAGATAAAATAAGTTTTATCTGAAAATAAACATTTTCTCTCTCCAATTCTTACTTTGTGCTTCTTTTCTGTTTATCCCAGCAGCATGTTTGGGAAGCACGCTGAGCAGAAGTAGCACTGAATGGGTTCCATCTTTCTGCAGGTCTGAGAGCTGTGCTTGATGTCATTGCACAAATATCACCGATCACAGTAAGACACTTCTTTCTTACTTTTAGTTTGCACAGATTTTTAAAATAATGAATGAATTTGAAATTTTATTTGACACTTTTCCAGTATCCCTGAGATATACTATGTTTCTTCTTTGACCTGTTCAGGGCCAGTTTTTGTCTTGTTCTTCCATATCTTTCTGCTGGCACATAGTAGCTACTCTATAAACATCCATAGAATAAATGAATTTTTTTAAAAACACAATGATCTGAGCTCTTGTGGTTGGGCATAGGAAAAATACCCTTGTGGGGGACAGCCTGAGATGTTCTCCCTTCGGACCGCTCATTTATTACCTCTCCAATCCTCAGGGCCTCAGGGGAGGCCACACACTACTTAACACCGCCCTGCGTGGCTGGGTGAGGACAGCTATCCTCTGTTTTACATTCAGTACCACACGATGCACACTTACCCCATAAATACCTACAATTACTATGTGCCCAATTCAGTTGCTTAGGAAGCCCTCATACCTTCCTAGCGTCCTAGAGCTATAGATGTAGTTTAGAAGCTCTACCAGGTGCCCCGGAAGGGACTACTGTATTCTTGCCACAGACACTGTGTCCGGGGACCTAGGCACGCAGGCTGTCTGAGGTTGTCTACCCAATTTCGCATACACTTCTCTTCGCCTGGGTCACTGTCCTGTGCTGCAGGATGCTCCGAGAACCTTCTTCTGCTACTGCTCATGATTTGCTAAAATCATGTCACAGTTGGGTTTTATCTTTGTTATTTTGTCACCACTATTTTCTTGGACTTGTCAAGCTAGCCAGGCTCCATTCAGTGGCTTTCTGCAAACCTCGGCTTGATTCCTGTCGCCATGGTGTGGGCCTGGGATTTTGAGGTGATACAGGTTTTTTTTTTCATTGTATGACTATGAGGAGATTTGTGGCTCTCTTTCCTTAGGGACTTTTCTTGTGATTTTTTTCTCGATTGCCACTAGAACTTTTAAGAGGAGGGTGTTAGGACATTCCCACATCCTTTTGTTTTCTGCTGTCTGTGTCTTCTCTTAATAATTTGAGTCTGTGTTCTGGGAGACTACTTTGCATTTATCTTTCAACCCTTGCACTAAATTTTTATTTTAGCAGTCACTCTTTGGTTGCATTTTCTTATTTCTGGATACAATGATTTATTGAATCTCTAACAATTACATTGTATGTTCTGTTCCGTCCACTAACTTATTCCTCCCAAAGTCTTTCCTTTTCCCTCTTTGAGTGTTTTGATTCCTTTCTGATCTTGGCATCTTCTGAACAGCTCGTGGGCTGAGTTGTCTGGAATCTGCCCTTTTGAAGGATGATGCAGGAACAGTGCTGACTGGTGGCTCTGTGCGTGTGGCAGGCCTGCCACTGATTCCCTGGACTCAGGGCTAGATGCCCAGTGCCAAGGCCATTCTGAGGATGTCAGTGCCCACTAGCTCTCTGAGCATGACTTCCTCCACCTCCAGCCCAGCTGTAGGCTGCTGGGTGGGGTGTGCAGTAGAACCTCATCACTGAGGACACGCTCCTCGGAGGACAGGACAGGGAGAAGGATCAGGCCATGCACAGGTGGGCTCTCAGGTGGAGCCAGTTCAGCCTGAGCCCTCGGGAGCTGTCGGGACTCTTGCACACCTGTCTGAGGAGGGAGGTGATCCATGTGAGTTTGTCTCTTGCCCACAGGCAGGCCGCTGGGCTGTGATATGACCACATGGTCAGCTCCCTGTACACAGCCCCAAAGCCAAGTGCATTGTAACAATGTGTGGGTGTTTATACCCTCTGACTCCTAATTTCTCTCACTTTACTGGTCCCTGTACTTGGCATTTTGTCAAGACACATCCATAATTATTCATCCATAATAGAAGTTGTGACTAAAGTAGGACCCAAAGGGGTGTGGAGCCTTCAGGGCAGTAAGTCACAGTAGAGGATGGGTTCCCAAGCACTTCAGGTCTATGTGTGAGCACAGAGACTGACTAGATTATTTCAGAGTGCTGTCTTCTAGATTACCAAGATGTAACAAGAGCACTTTTGTGTTAAGACAAGGACATTGAGGCCTAGGAATTTATTCTTAAGTCTTCACAGTGATCTTCCAAGTACGCATAATAGATCTGGTCAGTAAGGGAAACTTAAAACTGAGTGGGGGGCATCTGCCGCTGCTGGATGTGTGATGCTGTGAGGAGGCTGTGACTAAATGCACCAAATGTCACCTGCTAAGGTGTGACACTACTTAGCTGAGTTCTAATTAGATTTGTTAGCATTTATCAAAACTACCCAATATGAACTCTGTCAAGTCTTTCTCTGGTTACTGGCTGTAAATAATTTCTTTACCTGGCAGGTGTTTGTTATGTATCTAGGATCATAAATGCTGGTTTGAGTTGATCAGAAAAAGCACAGTCAGGCTTCCAGGAACCAGAAAGCTACTCTTCTATAGAGGGCATGAGGCGGTAGGGGGACAGTTAGATACAGGCCATAATACTGGGCCTGAAATTGCAATGATGTCTTCACTGTTTAAACTACCAAAGTATGGCCCCAACATCTCTGAAAGTACTGAGATACCGGAGAGTATCTCTAAGGCCAAGCCATCCTGTGCGCTTGGCATGCATTGGAGCTTTCAGATTCCAACAGTTGTTCTATGTCTGCAGATAAGATTGTTTCCCAGTTTCAGAACAATGTTTTTAATTAGTCTGGTCCTTGGCAATATGGCTGTCCTCTTAACTGGTCTGTAGAGTATTTCAGAAATTTCTCTTGAAAGAAACACATTAAAGGCAAAATTAATTCAGATCCTAGAACTTTTAAGTGCAAAGCTCATCCAATCCTTGCCCCTTCCTTCTGGCTCTACCAACCTGTCAATAGCAGAGGGAGAAAGTAAACCTCAGAGAGGTGAGTGGACAATGGTGGCATCTTCAGAGACAAAGGCCAGGCAGGATGACCTTGGGACATGTCCATGTCAAACATCCGCATGTTCCCACTGGAACCCAATTCTCCAGCACACAAGTAAACAAAACCCATAAAACAAGCATGAGGAACTCTGACAAAATTGTGATGTTTCCTAAAATAATTATCTCAGCCACCTTCTTATTTTGGCTCACAGTTTTAGACATTTCAGTCTATAGTTGGTAGCTCTGAGGCAGAAACTGCACAGGGAAGGGACTTGTGTAGAGGAAAATTGCTCACATCATGGCTACCATGAATCAGAGACAGGGAGGACCCAGGAGGGAGATGTGTGTCACATGCCTGTGATCTACCTCCTCTGACAACATCCCATCCCCCAACATAAGTCAGCTATGCCCCCCATGATCCAGGACCCTCCAGACACATGAGGATATGCAGGGACATTCCTGATTGACACCATAATAATAATAATAATAATAATAATTATTATTATTATTATTATTTTGATTTTGTTTTTAAAATGTAATGTTTAAGGGAGAAGTCCTTACCTTTTCTTGGTAACCTTGTGCAGACTGCAGAACACCAAGAAAATCCAGGTCTTTTGTCTGTGAGTCTCTGTTTTTATTGCTATTTCCCCACATCTCTCACATTCAGATGTCACAAACACTGTCCCTGTGACTGTCCCTGGTAGTGATCAGGGGCCTCCCTGTAGTGTGTCCCATTGTGAGGTTTCTTGGGAAGGCAGTGGGGCTATTTTCGTTCCTTTCTTGAAGTCCTTCCAAAGTAGCCTTCCTCAGGGACAGCCACACCAGGAAACACTGTGGTATCTGCCTCTCCTGAGCTCCCTGGTGAGCAGAAATAACACTGGAATTCCATTGTTGCTGGAAAAATTACTTATGCCCTAAGTGCCTTTCTGGCTGTCTCCCTTCCCTCTTTCTTTTCTAAGGTAGGTTTGTGGGGGCAAAGGGGACAAAGTAACAAGGCGAACATCAGAGATCCTGAAGAGAGGCTGGCTTCCAAGAAGCTGGATCACTCCTGGTGGGAGCAAAATAGTAAACAAGAACAGGACAAATTGAAGAGTTAGAATTGCTCAAATACGGAGCCCTCTTCCTTTTCTTCAGCTGAACTGTGTCCAACATGTGTATAATCAGGCCAGAGCTGAACATGAAGATGGTCTGGCGCTGACATCTGGAGAGAGAAAACAGCCTCCAGCAGCCGCAACCTGTGATGTGCACCGGGGGAGGTGAAGATAGGCAGCAGCTTTGCATCTGTCTTCTGAGAAGACTTAGCCTTTGAAGAGTTTTTTAAGGCCAAAATGCAGGGGCTCAAAGGAGCTGGACCAGGCAGAGGATGAGTATCTGTCAGCACACATGAGCCAGGTTGGCCCGGAGGCTCCTCCACCCAACCCCAGCCTCAAAGCCCAATACCCAATAGATGAACTCTTTGGTGCTTGTATATGGCTGCTAGGACACTCTTTAGTCCCTGAATATCAAAGAGGTCCTGAGCCAGTCTGGCAATCAGTCTGGCCAAGTGTTGATACTGTTCAAAAAACAAGGAGACAAGAACCAAGACCGGGACAGGGACCAGGATCAGGACTCAACCTCCAGGGGGTAGCATTTTCTAACAACCCGCTGGAGCAGAAGAGAATGGTTACCAGGCTCAAGTCCTGGCCTGGTCATTACATGGATAATACTGGGCAGGAAATGTCTTCATACTAGGCTTCCCCCAGTGTGAGATGGGACCCAGAGGTCTGTGCGAGGACAACAGGAGACTTTGTGACACTCTAGGACTGTAATGAGCCCCTGACTGTTTGCTGCTCAGATGTCTTCGGCTGCTATCTGTCCCCTCTCTGAAGCAAATGTGTCGATTAAATCAGTGTCAACAAGATGACTTAACAACCTATCGATATGGTCAAGTCAGAGAAAACAATCAGTCAAGCTGGCTGCCTGACATTTAGTAGATGAACATTGACCTTTCCTCCTCGAATTCCAGGGAATGAGCTCATCTGGTGCAGCCTCACATCCATGGCTTCTGCTGAGATCAGACGGCACAATTCCTCAGGGGCACAGGAGTCCTCAGGGTGCTGGACAGGCACTGTACATGGTTGTGTTCTGTGTGCAGGGAGAGAACTGCTGAGTCCCCACCTGCATAGAAATACCTGTGTCGAGGCTCAGGGCCTCCAGGCTGGGTACTGGTAAGTCCCTCCTTCCTGACTCTGGGTAAATCTCTTTGTAAAATCATCTCCCTCTCTGAGGGCTGGAAGCAGCTGTGCTCTGAGCTGGTCCATGGCTTCATAATTTAGGGTATATCTGCTCTACCAAAGAGGATAAGAGTTTTAAAAGTTGGAATTTGCTGGGCCGGGGATATAGCTCAGTGGTTCTGGCGCCTGTCTTGCCAGCGCAAGGACCCGGGTTCGATCCCTGGTAACCACACAATAATACTGGGCATAGAGACTCACCCCAGCAGCAATCAGTACCACATACCACAGTGCCAGGCGTGGTGGCTCACGCCTGTAATCCCAGCACTCGGGAGGCAGAGGCAGGAGGATTGCTGTGATGTGAATTTGAGGCTAAGCTCAGGGCCAGCCTGAACCACAAAGCGAGACCCTGTTTCAAAAACCTTAAAAAAAAAAAAAAGTTGGAATTTGGAGTTCCAGACAGCATTACCCACTGAAGAGCTTCAGGGTGAGAATAAATTATACAAATATAAAGTATTATCCAGCCAAGGATTCTGAATCTTTATGCAGAATGTCAATTTGAATCTTGAAGGATCGATCATAGAGATATTGATTCAAAACTGGGCTGGGTCCCTTGTAACTCTATGGCTTTGGGCCAGGGAATTAGCCTATTAACCTGAGTTGGCACATCTGTTACATGGAGATGAGACCTACCATAGAGAGATATTTCTGAGCAACCTGTAAAAATTGGTGAAGACTGTCTTATACTGTGCATCAATATGGTTATAATCAAAACAATAAATGTAGGCACAGATGCTAAAATAATCATACCACCATATGAAATAAAGGACCTGTTAAATGTATTAGGTATCATGGAGAATCAAGTGCAGTTCAGTGGTTGAGGGTGGACATGGGGTTGTATCCACCCAGATGGACATGAAAAGGGGACTATAAAGGGACTATATAGGGGACTATAAAGGGAAGCAGGTTACAAAGCAATACCTTTAGTATGTGACCTTTAGGCAGCGTTTGGCTCTTGCCTTCTAGGCTCCACGTAGGAAATAGCTGTGCCATTTCAACAGCTTCTATTATCCTTCCATCTCAACCTCTCAGATATGGCAGTGTGCAGGAAATTTATGTGGCTCACATTGGCAATCTCTTAAAATCAACACAAGAGCTCCCACACATAACAGAGTGAAGTCTGGGGCTCCCTCTGTGTCCCCACTCCACCCAATTCCTATGCTTTCAGGGCTCTCCACATTTTGCCTGGGATCCTCTTGTCAACCCACAGATTCTTACCTTCCTTTCCTGCTTTAGTGGCTGCTCAACAGCAACAGAAGGGTTTAAATTCCTAGTCACAGGACTCCATTAAAGCCAATCTACCCAGCTTGTACCAAGTGGCCCCAGACAATATTGCCACACTGGCCAAAACTATCCAGGATAAAAACAAACCTTTAATGTAAGACCCATTCATTTCTCTTACTGACCCACCTTCATTCACAGTCGATATATAAATCTCCTTATCTGAAGCCAAAAGGTTCTTTCTGTGAGACCACAAGAAATGGTCTTGTCAAATTGCAAATTGAAACATATAATTGCAGACACAAGGTAGGTGCTTTCAGAAGACCTACAGGGCACTAGGCAAAAGACATTCTTTAGATAATCACATTTGTGCCTAGACCCTTTCCACACATTTTCAAACCCTTATAAAAACCTCAGTTCCTCACCCAGATGGCTTGATTCCTCTCTAGGAAACTTGGTCGTGGTATCTCTTGACAGTGTCCTCTGGCCAAAATAAACTCTTTCGTCTTATCCTTGGGTAGGCAGATTCTTTTTACCCTCCACACCACTCCTCCTGTCTCCAACTGCACCAACCTCAGCCGAGTCGTCTCTGTGTCTCCTCAGGTTGGTTCCCTCTCTGCTGACTCTCCTCCGCCTTCAGGACTCTGCAGCTGGCTCATTTAGCGCTACCTGACTCCTCCCTCACTGACTCCCAGGACTGGCTCACAGGTCTGCTCCTCTCACATCCCCGGGACTCTGTCACATCCACTTTTTTTCATATTCCCAGTGTTTTGCAAGTGCTCAGTGGATGTTTCCCTGGGTCTGAATGAATGAATTGACCAACGAGTGGATTTTAATTGACTTCTAGAGCTGGAAGAAATTTTTAAGATTTTAAAATTTTATTTTCCACCACATTCTATTTATAAAAACAAAACAAGCCCCTGAAGGTTGAGACTTTTTCCCAAAAGATAAATGATAATGAATTATTTGGAAAAGATTTAGTAAATCTATAAACTAGGTGCTGCCCTGGTTTGGCCATGTTCTCTGGTATAACAGAACAAAATGACAATGAAAGCCTCTGCCCTCGTGGCACTTACGTCTGAGTGAGTAAAACAGACACTTCCCAGAGTAAGTGAGTCACTTACCTACTAGGTTGGTGGCGATGCTGTTGGTGAAGGGGATCAAACTTCGTGGGACTTTAGTCAGGGAAGCTCTGCAGACAAAGGGACAGTTGAGCAGATCCTGAAGGAGGTGTGAGAATGAGCTCTGTAGACGAAGCAGGGAGGTGACCTTGGGGAGGGGGTGGCCGAGCAGACTTCTGGGGAGGCCCCAGGGGGACAGAGGAGTGAATGAGGACAGGGAGAAGTGTGGTCACAGATGAGAGTAAAGAAATGGGGCAGGGGAAGGTAGGCGGGAAGCCAAATTAGGCTGATGCTGTAGGATTTAAAAGATTTTGCTTTTCTCCTGAGTTACATAGAGAGGCATTGGGATGCTGTGGAGAGAGGTAAGGCATAGTTTGAGTTATGTTTTGAAGTACTCAGCTGGTGGTCGAGTTAAGTGCAGATGATTGGAGGGCTGAGGGCAAGCAGAGAGCCTTGTCAAGTTGTGGTCCATTATCCAGCCCAAGATGGTAGCCATGGGGGAGATGGGGGGAGAATAGGTGTGCACACCTGTGAGTGTACCTAGGTGGTACAGCCAACAGGATTCCCTCTTACTGAAGCTAGAGGGAGAGAGAACATTTAGAGATGGTATATTTGAAGTACCCCGTGGGAGTTGTTTCATGGGAATTATCTCAACTAATTCTCTAAGCTCTTCAAGAGTGAAGATAATTCAGTCTCTTTTCTCCACACAAGAGTGCATTTTAGTACACTGCGATGTTCCTTTGAGTACTTTTTTTTTTAATTTGCAAGTCAGAGGACAGTACAGCTCAACAAGCCATTTCCACTTGGTTTATCATAAGTATGAGTAGAGGTATCTCCTGCAGTGTAAAATGGAGTTAGAGCTTAACACCTACTGTCCTCTGAGTGCTCACATGAGTTTCCTTTAACCCACCCAACAAAAACACAGGATGCACGTTGCTTTCCTCTATCTTAAGGGGCAGAAAACAGGGTGAACCAGCTGCAGTGATTTAACTCAGGTCACAAAGCAGAGCTCTGGACCAAAATCTGTCCTGTTCTTACTCTCAGCCTCTTCTACAAACCCAGCCTCATCCTGGGCACTGGCTCGGCAGCAGTAGGGAGGGATTGGAAGTCATCAAGAAGTCAGTGCATGAGACCCTTTGCAGGTGGAGGTCCTGGGGAAGAACCAATGACTGCTGTAAACATTACTGTGACTGTTACTTTCATTGTTCACATCGGGGAAGGAACTGAGAACTGTGTATAGACTTATTCCTCTCAAATCAGTTAACATACTCTCTGGGTAGGGCTGTAGCTTCTGAAGTAGAGAACTTGTCCAGCACACTCCAGTTCTGGGTTCAGTTCCCAGCACCACACACGTACACACACAAAATTTATCTCCCCTCTCCCACTACATCGATGTCTCCCGCTCCTCTACATCCACCCTTGGCTCTCTCCTGTTCTCCATGTTTTGTCAGGCCCTCCACATTTTCTCAGTTTCCCTATTTCTTCCTTGTTTTACTTGAGTTAGCTTGACTCCTTTGCACATTCTCTTCTTAGTCCCCCAGTCACCCGTCACATTATCATAGGTCATAGATCTCTACAGAATGCATATCCATAATGCCCTGGAATCTAAAGGGATTTTCCCAATCCACCCCAAGCTTCTAGAAACAAAGAAATTCCCTTCGGCCCTCTACATCTGGACACCGCGTGGGCTGGAAGTTTAGCTGCAGGAAATGCGACAAGGGAAATAACTCAACCCCAGGGCTGGATAAAGCTTAGCTGTCACTCAGCACCAGTGTGGGAACTGGCTCCAAAAGCTGTCTCTCTCTCTTGGACCCAATACCATTCCCCTGCCCTCCTAAGGGGCAGTACCAGTGCTGTCCTATATCACCCAGGCTGCTGTTCTCTGGCCAGCATGTCCCTGCGCAGCAATCGATATGTCCCCCACCTTCTGCCCTTCTGAGGGAGGAGTGTGGCCTCCAGAAGAAAAGCTGACCCCTGTCTGTTATAGTTCCCAAGGGTTAAGTTGGCATAGACCAGAGAGTGGAGTGGGAGCAGAGGAGTAGGAAGTGGGCTGTCTGGCTGCCTGTGGAGGTGACTCCGCCTCCCTACTTCCTCTCTTGGCCATCTGCTCGATTTGTGTCCCCAGACCCAGCTGTGAGTCCTTTCTGCTTGCTGCAGAGCCCGTGGACAGGAGCCAGAGACCTAGTGCGAGTGAGGAAGTACAGCCTCTGCCATCACCTCGGCCCCCAGCAGGGCCGGTGTTTATGGAAGGGCAAAGCCAGTGGGGAACCAAGGACGCAGTTCTTGGGTTCCAGAGCAGCTGAGATTTTCCTCATGGCTTTTGTAGGCTCAGCACTGGTGATGTCACACACGAGAGGCAGGTCAGAGAAGGCTGTTGTTGGGAGAGTGGCTGTGATGCAGCACTTGTCCATCCACCAAGAGGCCGGGGGCTGAGTGATGATGGTGGGAGTGAAGAGCTAGAAAGTTTAAGGCCTCCTCATCCTGTCTGTCCAGCTTCTGGGGAGCCCCCTTGGAGTCTTCAGAAGGAAGCTTCAGACTCCAGAAACTCCAGAAAGTGAACTCCTCTCCAGCTAGCGGCAGAGGAACTCCCATCTCCCTGTCCCAACTGCTCTATCGGGGCCTAAGGCTGAAGGACAAGCTGTTTTCTCCGAGCCCTGCAGGGAGGGACCCTTGGACCTGAGACACTGAGTTTCACAAATACTATTTATTGTCAGAAACTACCCTTTCCTAACATTTCCCTGTTATTTCTATTTCTTTTAGAAGAAATTTGTTTCCTATTACCGTGAAAGAAATCTTTAAAACTATCAGGGCTGCTGATTTGAAACATCCTCAATGACCAATTTAACTTGGAAAGTCAGTGACTGCTTATCCAGTGAAAACTCTAGGTTCTCCGCTGACGCTGTCATCCAAAACTGGTAAGCGGTAATGGGGCAGGAAGCTGCGGATGGGCTGTGAATCCCGGGAGGGTGCAGACCTCTTCACGAAGGGTCTGGTTCCACACTCAGCCATTAGGTGTTGTGTGATGTAATTATGTTGGAAGAGCTTTGGAGAGATGGTGGAGGTATTTCTGTTTGTAATGTAATTCCCCCCTAAATACGCATTTATTTGATACCAAGCTAAGCATATTGAAAGCATATTGAAATGAATAGCCTATTCATTTTCCCCCCTGTTGGTTTCCTTAAAAAACAACAACAAAAGCCCCCAAACTCCTTTTTGCCTCAGGTTTCTCTAGAAAAACATTCGGAGACGAGAGGTCAGAAAGTTAGCTTTTGAACCTGGCAGTAAATCCTATAAACCAGCCAACATCAAGAGACAGGGCACAGTGGCATTGTAACCGTGACAGAATAATCTCAGAAACAGCTTCCGCTCAAGCTCACATTCAATACAGAGGGAGATTTTAAAAATAAAGTGGGCTGGGAAGGAGAGTGAGTTTATTTGACCTAACTCCAAAGCAACAGACACGATTTGGCCCAAATTTTAAAAATAGAGAGCTGTCCAAGAGTAATAATAGTATGTTGCTGGGAAAGACATGTTATCTTGGCTACTCAGAAAAAAATAGGCTGTGAAACTTTTGCTAGTCTTCTCAGCCACATGTGAGGAGTGTGGGTCTTTGATGGTCCATCCGAAAGCTGGCAAATAGGAGCAGCCATTGATTGGCTTAGCCCTGGGGAGACTGCAGGTGTTGGTGCGGGAGGCAGATCAACTCTGTAGGTTCAGAGAGACTGGGAGCCTCTCCAAACCACAGATAGTTTCCTGAATGGCCTGGCTGTCGTAGGACTTGCCCTTGTCTCTACATACGTTGTTCCCTCTCACCATCCTGTCCATCCAAGATCAGACTTTTCGCACAAAATCCACCTCCTTTGGAGACTTCACCTTTCTTCTCAGAGGAGGCTCTGGCTCAGCCTCCTCTCCCAGGATGGTATTTGTGTTGACACACTGTCTTGGACACTTGCCTGTGAGTCCTTAGGGAACAGGGAGCTTATCTCCACGCTGTCTGTGTCCTGCGTGATGCCAGATCATACTGGCACGCAGTGAGTGGTTACTTAATTTGGCTGAATCAGATTTGAGTTGAATTGAACTGAGAATTGGACTGCCTTCTAATAGCTCTTGGAGCAGAACTGCTAGACTCAATGCTCCTGTTGTTCTTTACCTGTCCTAAGTTAGTAAGAGGGCCTCAGCTATATAAAGCCAAAAGCTAGGTGAGCCTTTTTCTTTTCAACCCACTGAGATTTGTAGCCCCATGTATCCCAAACTGGCAGGTTTTGGCTTAAAGAAATAGTGCATGGACAGTCCACAACCAGATGTTCTATGAATGTAAAACCACAGTGAATGTTAAAGATTAGTTATAGCTATGTAACAAGTAAGGAACTTGGTGAGGAATCTTGGAGATATTTTAAGCATTCTAATTAGTTGAATAGATTGTTCTTTGGCTCCTATCTTTTATGAAATCAAAGTGACACTGGCAATATAGTCTGATTCTATAACTGTACATTGTGGTCTGAGAGGCTGTAAAACAAGGCATCTGTCTGTGGACCATAAAGACCTTGGTTCAAATCCTAGATCTACCATCTAGAAGCAGGATAATTAACCTCTCTATTTCTTTCTTTGTAAAATGGAATCATACTGAATTAATCATTTGGCTGAGGGCCTGGCATTTTGTGAGTGTTTTATAAATGGTTGTTATGTTTCTACTACCAGATATTTCAGTCAAAGTGAGAAATTTAGGCAATTTTCTGAGCATTTTTTTTTTGCTTCCACTTTATGAGTAAACTCTGCTCCTTTATAATTTTCTACTGATAATGTAGTCTAGAGTTAGCTTTCTGGCTACCAGGTCAGGATTTTGCTTTCCCCACCATCTTGAACTCAATTATGACATTTGCCAAGGGAACAATTAGTGAAGGCCAGTTGTAGCCTAAAGAGATTAAAGAGTAATCATTGCAGAGGATCTAATTCATGCCTGAGGTGGGCACACCATCAACTCAACTCTCAATGCAAACCGAGGAGTGGGTCACAAGTTCAGCCTTACATGACACAAGGCCAAGGCCTGAGCTCTGTTTCCACTCCAAGACCTCTCCATGTTGCGCATGACTGAGTGTGATCTCAGTCACAACAAAGTAAGAGTCCTTCCATGTTGAAAATATGTAGGGAACATATCTGCCTACCATGAAATTTAGAGAAAATATCCAAGAAGAGACATTCATTATAAGTAATGAGACATGTGTTTATTGTGTTTCCCTAGTTCTACATCATTGTTTTGAGGCATTTTACATATTGCATGTACCTTGTGTCTAGCTTAGACCTAACAGATTATGAAAAACAGAGATCAGGGGAGCATCTGAGGCCAGACTGAACTACAGTCAGGGTTATTTGGCTAACAGAATTATTAACTGGGGTTACAGATGACAGCAGGAAAAACATGTTCTCTAAATACAACCGGGTATGTCCCCATTGAACAGATCATTAACAATAGCCAGCTAAATGTGAGATTATTGATTTTTTTTCACAGATTGGATAAAAGTAAACCTGCAATTGGTTTTAAAATAAGCTACTAAGAACAGTAACATTTTTTCTAGAAAAATTTGAGTTTAGATTTCTATACAGTTAATTATTTTAAAGCAAACAGCGGTATCTTATACATTCACAAAATTGTGAAAGTGTCATCTCTATCTAGCTCCGTACATTTCCATCCCACTAAAGTGAAATCTCTAACTAGTAAGTCATTTTTCCCAGTTCCCTGCTCTTCCTAGATGCTAGCAACTGCCAATCTGCATTTCATCCCTTTAAATACAAGTCCACATAAATGCAATCACACTGTGTGGACTTATAACTGTGATACTTGAACTTAGCGTAATGTTTTCAGGTTCATCCATCTTGTTGGCAGGTAGCCATACCTCATTCCACTTATGACCAAATAATACTCCTTTGTGTGAATATACCACAGTTTCCTTGCTGATTTCTTCATGGGTATTTGGACTGTGTCTGTTTTTTGGCTGCTGTTAATAGTGGTGTTATGGAGCATATGTTTACATGTATTTGTTAGTGGCCCTATTCTTGATCCCTTGGGCTATATATGTAGGAGGGGAAGAGTGTGGTTATATGGTAATTCAGTGTTTAACTTTTTGAGTCACCAGCCACAAAGTGTTTCCATAGCTGCTGCAACATTTTACATTCTCACTAGCAATATTTAAGGATTCCTATTTCTCCACATTCTTACCAACATTTTCATTTGTTTTGTTTTATTTAAACAATCCTACTTTTGTAAGAACTTGCATCTTGCTGTGGTTTCAATCTGTGTATTTCTTGATGACTAATAATGTCAAGCGTCTTTTTGTATATTTCTTGGTCATTTCTGCATCTTCGTTGAAAAAATATCTATTTCAATCTATTGCCCATTAAAAAAATTGTACTGTCTTTTTAATGCTAAGCTGTGAGAGTTCTTTAATATATTTTAGATGTTCCACTCTTAGAAGATATATAACTTGCAAATATCTTCTCCCACTCTTTATGATGCTTTCCTCCTTTCTTAAGAGTGTTGATCGAGGTACAAAGTTTTTACTTTAATGAAACCCAGTGTTTGGTGGCTTGTGCTGTGTGTGTCAGGCTCTCGATTCTTTTCAACTTGTCTGCTTGTCTATTCTTATCTCATTAGCATGCTGTTTTGATTACTACAGCTTTATAGTAAGTTTTGAAATTAGAAAAAGCAAGTCTTTTAACTTTACTTTTTTTCAAATTGTTTTGATTGTTACATACCCTTTAAAGTACTATATTAAGATCACATTTTCTATTCCAGTGCTCTAGGAGATTGAGGCAAGAGGATTCAAAGTTGGAGCCCAATATAAGCAACTTAGCAACCTAGCAAGATCCTGTCTCTAAACAACAGTAATGAAATGCAAAGGCTCTGAGTTCGTTTAACCACTATTGAAAAAAAATCAGAAGAATTTGCCAATAGAGCCATCCACTCCTGAACTCTTGTTTGTTTTAATATGTTTTTACATTAATCCAATCTTCATTTGTTATAGGTTTGTTCAGATTTTATGATTTTTCTTCTTCCTTCAGTTTTGATAACTTGTATTTTAGGAATTTTTCCTTTTATCATGTGTCCAATATTTTACTGTAATTGTTCATTGTACCCACCTACAGGGATGGGACATCCAGATTAGATAAATTACAAGACATAGTTAATACAATATTCTCTGAAATATGCATAAAATTTCAAAAGAGAAACTCAAATACAAGTTATTCCCATTCATAATATCTCTGTCATTCTCTCTGGGTTTCAGAGCATCTACAGAGCCAGGTGGCAGAACGTGGGTCTTCCCCGCCCTCAGGACACTCACTGTGCTGGTAGTGATGGGAAAGGCCTGCAGCTGCAGAAGTCTGGGTAGATCAAGCTCTGAAATACCCTGAAGCTAAGGCTTCATCTCCTTTACTCAGCTTCAGGACTCCCTGAACACTTCACTGTCTCTCTGTGCTGAATGAACTCAGGAGAGAGCAGAGGGAGACGAGCAGGATAACCGCTTCCTGTGCAGAGGCCTTGTGAGTTCCTCATAGTTAGTCTGGGCCAGTCAGCCCCTGAGAGAAGGGTCTGTACTTGATGGAGGTCCCTTGCTTCCCAGAAAGGCGCCATGTTTACTGCTCCTCCTCCTGGGGAGGAGGGACACTGAGCCAGGCCCAGGAAGGCAAAGTCCGTCCAGCAGGAGTACAGATGGTGGGTGAGGGGAGCATTCTTGAGTGGGGCTGGAGTCTCCCCACAGGGAAGCCAGAGAGAGAATCTGAGGTCAGGGGCAGCAGCGATGGAGCTGACAAGGACACAGAGCATTCCCATGTGTCACATCCCCAGCCACCCTTGGCCCTATACTGGCCAATGACACAGACCTGTTTTCTTGTAGATTGTCTTACTCATGTTCTCCCTGTGAGATAACAAACTCTGCCCCTTTACTTCACATCCTTTCTGCTTTATGTCTCAAGAACACCTCCATCCACTACAACATGTGGTGAGTCAGGATTTCATCACCACCCTTAGCTGCTTAGCCAGGACTCCATGAGCTGCTGTAAAATGGGACAAAAAGGGGTCAGTCTAGAAGCTGATGGAGTCTTTTTCTTTCTCTTTTGCTTTCATTGCATCGTGACCACTCAGTTGCCACCAAAGATGAGCCACCCCAATGATCCAAGGGAAGGATGTTCCAGGAAATGGTTCCTTCTGAGCTCTGTTCTTGACTCCTGAGTCAAGGCCTCCCTGGAAGCCCGTCCTGTCCCTGCATCTGGCTGCACTGACCACCAGTTCCCACTCACTCTGTTTGGAGGTCAGGGGTCCCGTCTGGGATGAACACTGCTGGTACCCAGAGTGCAACGGGGCTGGGTGTGTCCCCTGCAAGGGAGTGGCGGGGGTGGGGTGGCTGTCCCCTGCCCTGCTTGGCCCTGGCCTGGGACAGATTCTTTCTCAGAGCTCCATCTTCACTCTACCTGTTGCCAGGCAGCAACCTAGGGACACTTGTGGGCCTTAAAACTGTCTTCTTATAATTTTTGATTTATTTTCTGTCCTGGTATCTAAAGAAATACTACTAATTTTTTTTTCAGCAAGTTCTTAATTTTCTCAAGCTTTATACGTTTGAAAACTATATTATATTTTGTTCATTTCCCTGAAACCAGGGCCATCATGTTTTCTAAGAAAACTTTACAATAAAGGATTAAACTGGTAATTGGAGAACAAATCAAAATCCCCACGCAAATCCTCCGCAAGGAAACATGATGTCACTCCACATTGTTTTGGGACTAGACAGGCTTCTGAGAAAGGCTGTGTGGAAATCATGTTATGCAATGTTTGGATTGCTGAGAAGCTCTTTTATAAGTTGTTTTTAATAAAGTGTCAGCTAACTCAAGTGTTCTGTTTTGGAAAAATATACTTCTGTGAAGCCTGTGGCATTACCTGTGAAGGGCCGGAGTGGCAGAATCGATGGCATTGTGGTTGATCCTGGGTTGTTATATAGTTCTGCTTTGACTCCAGCAAATGCCCACCTGCTACTTACAGGCTCCTCCCTGCCAGGGCTGCTCCAGCCCGGCTGGCTGTTCTCTGGCCCTGATGTGGTGTATTTGTATCAGGTGCTGTTGAAAAGATGGTGCAGCAAAGCTTGCTTCTGCAGACAGTGACAGTATCCCCAATAGAATCCTGTTTCTATCCAGTTACCTCTAAAAAAAATCTTCCCTTGCTTTATCTAAAATTGGATTTGCTGGTTTCCATCATGCAGAAGCTTGAGGACATTCATAATTTGTTTTCCATCTCACTTTACACCATTTATTACTCTGACCATGAGGTAAGAGGAAGAAATCAAGATTTGGTGTCTATAATTATTTAGGGAGACAGTTGTATTGACAGAGAAAACCAGTTCAGGGTATTCAGCATCAGACCCACAGGGTGTTAGAAAATGAGTCCCCAGATCTATCCTGGTGTGGACAGGCAACACCTCAGGCCCCCTCCTCTCTCTGATGACCAGTGATGGGCTCATAGGTTATTTTGACTACATTTCTTAAATCTCTGCAGAAAGTATCACAAAAATTAGAAAAGAAATGCACATAAATAGAGTATCAGAATAGTCACACTCTTCAACAAGCTCTTCTGTGCTCAGAGGCAGGGATGATGCTCCTGTGGCTGTTCCTGGTTCTGGTGAGGAGGCGGCGTTGTCTGCAGGAAGGAGTTTTCAGAGAGAGACTACACAGGTGCCTCTCTGTGGCTGGACTGATGGAATCGTGTGTATTTACCTCAAATTTCTGGTTTTATTTCTTTTCTTTTCTTTTCTTTTCTTTTTTTTTTTTCGGTACTGGCAACTGAACCCAGGGCCTTTGCACTAAGCTACTCCCCTGAGCCTTTTTTATTTTCTTGAGACAAAGTTTCCCTAAGTCCCCAGTGTGCCCACAATGGGCTCAAATCTGCGATCCTCCTGCTGGGAGTTTATGAATGTACTGAGTTTATGAATGTTTACTGCATTCCCCTATTAGAGGGAGATCAAATAAATTAAGGCAATTTCATCAAAGAAATGATGGGTAACCATTATAGAGGCAATTGTGACAGAGTGGATGGACATAAGATCAGTATATAAAGTATAATTTCACTACAAACAAACAGATGAACAAAAAATAAAAAGAATGCATATGAAAACATGTGTGGGCATATGTATGCTTGGAAAATTTCTAGAATAATGATTACCTAATTGATCTAAGTATGGCATTGTAAATTTATGTATAAAAAAGTGAAGTGATATAAACCAAAAGCAAAATCCACTAGTGTAAGTAAGGAAATGTGTTTTACTCAGGAGGTTTTTCCTTTAAATTATCTACATTTTTGTTTTCTCTGAAAATTTTTCTATCAAGTATGAAAGACAAATAAACATAAAACATTCAAAAGCACCGCCAAGCCATAGTCATTATTTTCTAAAGTGTATGTATCCTAAAATTAAAAGAAAGAAAAAATTATATGAGTAAATATGAAAATCAATATCTGCCAGGAAGTGGCTGTAGGGAATGACTGCATCTGGCTGCTGGCGACAGACTGGGACTTGGCACTTCTGCATCACTGGTGCCTCTGAGCCCGCACTGGGCACCATGGGAATGTTCACCCCACAACCCACTGAACACTAATCCTTGTTTCCTATTGTCATGGAATTTGCAGACGCTCACTCTTGGCTTTCCACAGGACTTTGGAGCCCCAGGCATGAAAAGTGACATTTATAATTCCCAGTGGAATTTCCATGTCCCAAGGCTCTTGCCAGGCAGGGATGAATCACAGCTCTTTAGAACTGTGAGGCCATTTTGGAAACAGCTGCCAAGTTGCTAATGCTATTAAAAATAGCTTTTGCTCCCTAAAAAATGAATTGCTTATTTTAAGAAGACAAGAGTGGCTTGAATCTGTCCTGCTTGCGTTTTTCATCTCCTGGGCACACTGCCAGTGAATCCAAGAAGACCCGCCTGTCAGATGGGAATGCCATCTGCAGGGATGAGGCCAGGCCTACGCAGGAGCCAACGTTTGTGGGCCTGGGCTGAACATGGCCAGGTCTGAATCACTGCCGTGGAACCCCTCTCCTGGGGGGCCTGGATCATGGAATGTGAGTTTCAAGTGTGCAATCTCCAGGTGGCCAGTCCTAAGGTGTGGTGCCTGCACTCAGGATGGTCACAATGATCCCCTGGAGTGCTGAAGGCCAATACTAGTTGACTATGTGCACTTATTTTTGACCTAATGAAGCTAGTAGAGCAGCTGAACTCTGTCGATATGTAACATGCAAATTGATGTTGATATCTCCATTTGGTGTGTATTAGGGAGTTCACATCCCTCAGAAGTTTCACATGGTACGGGGTCTGATGGCAGCTACCTGTGTTTGTTTGCTGTTCTTATGTTCTGGCACACCATGTTAAGCTACAGTGTCAAGGAAACGCAAAGCCACATGTTCATGAAAGTGGTAAGGACAGATTTTAGTCATCAATACAACACTGCAGTACAGGAAAGACTCCAACATGAACCTAACTCAGCTCTGACTAGCGCTGAAATGACTAGGTGCTTTATTTTTTCCTTTTTTTTTTTTTTTTTTGAGCTAGGGTCTCGCTTTGTAGTTCAGGCTGGCTGTGAGCTCACTATGTAGCCCAGGTGAGCCTTGAACTCACAGCAATCCTCCTGCCTCTGCCTTCCCAGTGCTGGGATTACAGGCGTGAGCCAATACACCTGACACTGGTATGTAGTACTGATTGGTGGTGGGTGTGAGTCTCCATGCCCAACATCATTGTATGTGGTTACTGGGGATCGAACTAGGGACCTTGCGCTGGCAAGGTAGGCACTGGAACCACTCAGCTAAATCCCTAGACCAAGGTGCTTCTAAGTAGAATGAAACAATGGGGACAGATAACCCAGCTCGGCAGAGTCAGGGAACTGAAAACTGGAGAGAATGGGCAGAGAGTTCTTATGAGCCCATTTGGATTTTCTCACCGGCATAGTCAGGCTCCTGTGCCCACACTGGGCCCCCTCTGCAGGAGTCACTGAAGCAACAGCAAACTTCTCAGGAGTCCTGAGTTTCCACAGGGAGACTCTTTAAGGGAGTAGGGAGGGACAGGCTGGGCTGTGGCTATGAGCTCTGAAACGAGGCCAGTGTGGGTTCAAGCCCTTGAGGACATCAAGGAGGACGTCAAGGTTCCTGGGAGTCTGGCTGGGTCTGGGCAGGAAGAGTCATCAGTGATCTTGCCAACATTAGCGTCGTAGAATACAGCATCATTGCTGTGCTTTGTGATGTGATGGAATGACTGCGAATATAGACAAGTTGGAATTCTAAAGTTTAGTCATGAATTAGAAATGCTTCTTTTACAACAAGACAAGTGTTCCAAATCGGGAGAATCTTTGGCAATATCATGGCTGTCAGAACGCTGATGTTTTCAAAAACAAAGCAAAACACACACAGAAGCTCATACATCCACGTGTAGATGGAGGCAACAGACCCGGGTGAGAAAGGAAACACCATATGCAGAAGTAGCTCTGGTCATGCAGAGAGTAGCCTGAGAATATCCCCAGATTCCTAGGGCCACATTGCAACTCCGTGGGTCCTGCACATGGGAAGTGATTATAATTATAACACAATGTCACAGAGTGAACAAAATTCCGGTTTCCATGACTTTCATGTTGTTTCATATCTTGCATCAGATTTTATTCCACATGTGTCCACAGTCTCTGATTTACTACAAGCTCTGCATAGTCTGTCCCTGGTTAACACAACTCAGGCTTGGCTTTCTTCCCTGTTCTAGCTTTAAAAATTCAGCAAGCCCCAGAGCTGCCTCTGTGAAGCAGCCTGCTCAGGCCCAGTCTCCTCTTCCTCACTCTGCATTGCTACGGCCCCCTTAGGCAGCCCTGTGCTTGCTACTACCCTGGTCTTTGTTGCTGCTCTAAATTGCCATGGCCACCCTGACCCAGGGACCCAATACCACAATGCCTGGACGCTGAGAATAGTAATGACCCGGTAATCAATGAGACAAGACAATTGCAGGGGTTAAATGAACCCATTGACTGTTACTTCCGGTGCTAGTAGCATCTAATTAGCTTCTGCCTGGGCTGTTGCAGCAGGTGGACTGTACTGTCACGTGAGCATGGCTCCTTGTCTCCCTTCAATACTTTTTCAAAGATGCAAACTATTAATGAGAAGGAGTTAGAGATGAAAATGTCTGCGCATCTAGTGAATACACAGCCTCTGCATGTATAGCTATGCAAAAATCTTAACCACTTGCTTCTTTGTCCATATGCACTGAAGAATCTCCTTCTCAACAGGGAAGCCAACCCTGTGATATTTTTTGACTGAGTGGAACTTAAGTAGAAAACATCTGAGTTTTGGATGCGTGAAAAAGAAAAATGGTGTGACAAGGGAAAAGTGATCCCCCCAAAGAAAAATAGAGCCATGTACCCCTTTAAAAACAATCCACAGAGACACACACAGCTCTGAAGCAAACCCAAGTCTCAGAGCAGGCAGATTCGACCCATACAGATGCCGGGTGGTGTGAACGCGGTTGGATTCAGAAAGAGAAGACACAGATATTTGGTCAGTTTCTGCCCTCACCAGCTTTGCCAGCTCATTAAAGTGTAACTCCAACCCCTCCTTCAGCAGCGACTCTCACGTCCTGTTACCATACACTGGGAATGGTCTCGAGAGCCATGTGAGAGACACCTGACGGCAGCACCTTGAGCTTTACTGCTGAGTAACTGAGGCACAGAGACGCCAGTGTAATTGCACAACTGGGAAGAGGCACCAGAGCCGATTTGTGATCCCAGGCCAGTGCATTCTGCTTCCAGAGCAAGCATTTTCTCCCCCTTTGCTGTCTCTTCCATTAAAACATGTTTCACCTCCCTCCCAAACCTCCCCAATAGAAGGAGAAAAGGAAGGGCAAAAGTATCTTTAATTGAGGAAGGATAATAAAGGAGAGTGAAGAAATAAAATCTGGGGAACTGAGAAATGGTATTCATGTCAAGAAATCTTCCAAGATTTCTGTACCTTGTCTTTTGATTCCTCTGTAGAGTCTCTTGTAAGAAAATAAAAGCTGAATATTTTCAAGTAAGGAAAATATTCAAATATATTAAAGCAATATATCCTTGAATAAACATAAAGAAGGTAAAAGAAAGGAAGAAAGAGAGAGACAGAGAAAGAAGAGAGATGGAGAGAGAGAGAGAGGGGTAAAGAGAGAGAGAGAGAGAGCACATCACCCCTGCTGGCATTGGTTCAAGCTTAGCAAAGGTAATTAAGAGCAGATTGAAAGGATTTGTCTAGTTTACATTTGTAGACACTCAATAAATACTTGTCAAATAAATGATTCACTGCAAAAGCCAGGCTTTGCACATTTAGTAACATAATATTTCTCCCTGAAGATGGATAGACACTTTTGGCAGATGTGTAATTTTGATAATTCCTTTGATTATTCTAAAGCTTTGCATTTGTTGCTGTATGTATATCCATCTACCCAACTTTGAGTTTTTCCTACAAATCTGAAACTCCAGATGAAATTGTTTCCATCTGCAGGAGTGTTTCCCCTCTGTGGCTAGATGTGACATCTTCCTTCTGGGTAAATCTTCGTCAACACTCCTTCCTTTCTATGGAGGGTAAAGTGTAAAAAAGAAAAACAACTATAAAGCCAGTGTTCTTGACCTGGAGAGAAAAGTCAGGCAGGAAAGTTGAGTCTAAGACAAGCTGGGCAGCTTTCTGAACACGTCCTTGAGGAGGAGCTGCCTGGGAGAAGCTGTGACCCCCTCACAGGTGGGAAGCCATGGTGGTCAGGAGCTTCAGGACAGACCCAGGACTCAGAAGCCACTCCTGAAAGAAGGGACAGGTCCGGTGGGCTGGGTTTGAGCAGTGGGGACATGGGGCTCAGGGAACTTCTCTTCAGAGGAAGGACCCTGTGCCTTCCTGCTGCGATGAGCTCTGCTCTATTTTCCCTCATTTTATCTGATTTCTCTTCCCCACTGAGCCCCAAGATGTATAACACGAATTTCTATGGTTTCACTACTTCGGCTCAATTTCACTTTCACACGTTTTCTCTTGCCCACTGTCTTTTGTCCACTTGCCATGCAGTAATCACAAAAGTCTTGTTAAAATGCAATTCTGGACTCATTTTCCTTCAACTAAAATCCCTCTTAAAACAGGTGACTCTGCTTGATTCTGCTCTGATGGGTGCTGCCCTTGTACTTTGTCAAAATCTGATATAGCAACATAAATTAGGGCCTCTGGGGAACTCTGTTGTGTTAGGGCTGGTCTGGTAAAAATAAAAACCACTACTCGAGGGCAGCCCATTGTACTGGGATAAATGCATGATCATTGTCAGTACTCGGAGGGTCCTGTCCAGCCCTGTCTGCTGCTTCGTTTACTTGGAATGTTCTCACCATTCATCCAGTTTTTCTTGGTAATTTCTTCTCAGCTCAGTGTGTACCAACCCAAGAAGACTTTCTTTAACTCCCTGGACTGGGCCATGACGAGGTTCCTTTGGCCAAAACTTCAGGACCCATGAAACTGTGTACTGTACAGTTAGCTGTTGAATGCCTGTTTCTATCACAGGGTGCAGCCCACCAGAGCAGGACAATTCGTGACCTGCTGGTGGCCTCATCCCCATTCAATGCAGATGGATTCAATAGTTATGTGAATAAAGCAATTTAATATTTACAAAGAATGGACACCATGATTTCCCAATTAATCTACTCAAACTTGGAAGGTAGGCATATTTATTTCATTTTACACATAAAGAAAACTGAGACTTAGGAAAAACAAATGATACTCTAAAAAACTGTGGGACTAGGGTTGGAATTTATGTATTTTGAATTCAACTCTAATAATCCTTCCACTATTCTGCTAGTCCCCAACGTTCAGAATTTATCCAGCACTTAAATGTTGAACATGCTGATTCTACCTGAAGTCCCTGCTCAGTGACTTTATGACCCATACTATTAGCTAGGATGTCGTGAGTTCAGGAAAGTGCCCCCCT